>WOGO01008457.1:0-10642 GCA_015342085.1 Leptinotarsa defecta
ACCATTTCAGTTGTAGGAATCTCATTGCTTTTGTAACAGTCGGATATTGTTTTTTTCAATGATTTTATTAGATCAACATCTGAAGTTTTTGTTAATCATGTATCACATCGCGTCTTGCGTTCATAAAGGTTTGTTTTTGACTATTTTACGTACAGTGGAGAAAGGAATTTCGGTCAAATCTGATGTTGCGTCTAATAGTTTGTTTCCCTCGAAACCAAACTTGAGGTGTAGATACTTATATACGTTGAAACATACTCTCTGTGTTCCTGAATTCAAATGCATCCGTATCTTATTCACTGGTATCTCTTTTTCGCATTGTTCACCATCGCTATTGGAATCACTACACAGGAAAGAGTCTGCATTGTTATCACACTCGTTATAACTATAAGTACTTGTCCAAGGATACCAAATTTTAAACAGATAACAAAAAGTTAAGTAATTAAAACTGCACCAATATCGAATTTCCACACTCAAATCGCGATCAGTTCCTGAACTGAACATTGACAACACGACGGCTCGCATTCAATTCGTCACCATAACATGACTACAAAATTTGATTCTATGACTCTTCAGCCAATCATTCAGCGTGGACTACTTGGCAGCGGCTTTATTTCTTTGTATTGTTTTTTTTTGTCCTTCGAGGGCGCCGATACTTTAAGTGTGCACAATACCAGTTACGTCGACTACACAAGTGTTTTGCATGTTCGAAGATTTTCTGCTATCGAAAAGAATTTATTATATCAAATAATTTGCATCAAATTTTATGTAAAAAATGGATTGAGGTGCTCAAAAACACTTGAAATGTTGACAGAGGCATGAAGTGATGGGACACTCTAATGTAGTGAATTGAAAGATGTTACAATGATATAATACTCCATCTCATTTATTTTATATTCATTGCTCAGTGTACAAATTGAAAGCAACTTCTACAATACAAAATCCAAAGTGGAATGAAACATCTGGTGAATTCATATGACTCTATTTGTTGGTTTTATAATTCATTAAAATAAATACTACTATTGCATCTAAGTCGTTAACCAGTTACAAACACCCAAACGGCATCAATTAACTCTCAAGAAATCCAAATCTTGTTTTCATAAGCGAGTGGGTGGATGAATTATCAATATCAATCTCGGAAGAAACGATTTGAATAATCTTTCTATCAGCGGCACGGGCTCAAGAAGCCTTTAAATCAAATTTAAAGGTGGCCAGGCTAGTGTCCGCTTCGTATATTTCACTGCCGCAAAGGCACCGCTCGAAAACCAATCAAAAATCTCACAGATGCATAAATAATTTTGATAACGATGGGCGTACAGACATCCGAAGAGATGAAATGTAAATATCACGGATTTCGATTGAGTAGATTAGTTCTGTTAGTGGGGTTCAATGAACGCGGGAAGTATTTGTAGAAGGTCTTGGCTGAGGGAATACCTCTCAATGGGAGATATCGGATAAGGATTTCATTTGAGGCATATTTATTTTTTCTGTGTTGGCTACTCATTTGTCATCAGAGTCAGCTGTCATTTGTAGACGATGTTTGGAATATCGAAACTTTAAGATATATTTGCAACTTTGTGTGTTTGTCGTTAGTGTCAGTCACTCTATGTAGTTGATGTTTCTATTGTCAATTTCTGAGTTCAATTTGCGTTTTTATTATATTCATTTTCCAATTCTCAATATTCAGTACAGTAAGTCTCACTGAACGGATCAACTTGCATCAGAATTTCCTGTATAAAATCTGTTTTTCGGATGAATGTACGTTTAGTTCGAATAGAGAGGTGAATCGGCAAAATTATCGATACTGGAGTGATACGAATCCTCATTTATACCACCAAGTTCATACCCAACGACTTCAACATCTGAATGTTTAGGCAGAAATTTTAGGTAACCACATCATAGGACTTATTTTTTATCGATGTCTCTTGAAGGCCCGTTTCATGTGCTCCAAGTAAAATACGATATCGTCTACATATTTCTGGGTACTCAAATATAACTTTTAAAATCTTAAAATAACAGTTTGGTGTTGAGTGTTGGTGTTGGTGTTTTCTCTCTGTTATCTCCAGAATCTTTCGTGAAACAATTTTGAGTCATCTAATCTCTATCTCTATATAATATATAAGAATCTCACAAAGGAGTGTCAGTCCTCATACAATTCACATATTGTAGAATAAAGTTATATGTGCGTATGCCAATTTTAAATGTCTACATTTTCTGAATATTACAAATTTCATTTGACTATATATTTTATTGTTTCAAATTATTAAATTACTTATTCATTCATGTATTCAAATCGCAAGGTTTGTATGAATAATAAATAAATAAATTACTTCTGTCAAACGAGAATCGAAGGAATTTTCGAACCTCCGGAGCACTGCCACACTAGCAGTTTTCTCAGTGATACCATAAAACACTGTACTCATCAACTTATAAGAGTCGACAAATTCGATTTGACACAAGAAGCCATAGACTTTCCAAGAAAAATTAAAACAAGACGCCCCACACTGAAAGACAAGACTGTTTCAAAACTGGACACCGTCATGGGAAATTTAATAACTTTATGACTTCGGCTGAACCACATGTAGTGAAGCAGATACCGGATGCTTCTGTGGGAATGAGGGCGGATTTGGAGAAAAGTTATTCCCGCACATAAAGATTATATGATTAGAGATGCTAAGAATGCAGTATTGGTTTTTGTACGGCTTGTTTATGAGGAGGATTTAATTTCTTTCTATTCCTGTGAATGCAAGGTACAAAAGGTACACTTTTATGATCTGATAGTTTTGTGTCAGCTTAACCTTAACCAATTTTTCATCGACCTCTAGTAAAATAAATATCTATAAAATGCTGGTTGATTTACTGTGGGGATTTTTCACTGGACTTTCAGCGGTTTCCTATCATTATTGTTGACTGATCTATTATAGATTCGAAACTGGAATCCATTCAGTCGTGTTTTCCAGAAATTTCTACTCCTTTCAATATATCTTCTTTTTCTTTTCTTCACTCTTACTTCATCTTCACCTTATTTATATTTATTCGCTCATCAACTCTCACTATAAGTTCTGCTTATAAATTCATGGAGCAACTATTGCCTCTCCAAAATAGTTTTTTGAAGTTGTGGTTTGAATTATACTTGATGAATATACATAACTCTTTTGAATAACACTTTACTGTGAGATTTTCACTGGACAGTTTACAAAATCACCGCACGTGTTTCGGTATACAGAAGCTTCCTCAGGCCTAGCTAAATTCTTACTAATCGGGCCTTAAATAGATTGATAATTCGAATCATCTGACCTTCCACATACTTGATAATTTTATCATGGCCTAGGAATAAACTATTTACATATTTAAATATTATACAAGGACTTTACGAACGCATTTAAATAAATATGTATTGAATGAAACTCACGTGTGTTAACGTATGAAGTAATTAACTATTCAATAAAGATTTGATAAAGGTAGAGTATTCAATTATTTTTAATCAATCATTAAATTTCATTCATTCAAGGAACTACACCTATGCTCTTTCATTCTTTTAGATAAGGTTCTCCCGGTTTGGCTAACATATAGTTTCAGACAAGAACCAAACTTCAACTTTCAAACTCTGGATCTATCCGATACTGAGGTCGTGTCATTCTACTAGCGATATTGTTCAGTCTAGGCAACAAGTTTGAAAAACGTGAAAAGTACATGTTGAGCTCCTGAAAATATGAGCAATGGCTCAGTCGATTCGAAATGAGCCCTAGAGAATGGTATTCGAAGGATTTTACAGTGGGTAGAAAATTGCGACTGTTATCAACAAATTAATCGAGGAAAATGAGGTATTTCAGGTTTTTGTTGATAACATCAAAAATATAAATATTTGAGAAATGAACTGGACGAAATTTCCTATGAAATAAATAAGTTTCATAAATAGGCCCATAAATAATTGAAATTATAAGGTAGCCAAGACTCGGGTCATTCAATGGGGAATTTTCTCCTTTCTGAAAATCTTTTTGTTTCATTCTATAAATATTCATAGTTTCAATGGTATTAACAAGAAAGCGGAATACCTCATTTTTCCTAAATTATTTCATTTATGAATATTACTGGAGTTTTTTCCCAACAGCAAACCGTTAGTTTAATACCTAGACACGTGTTTCGATCACCAAGTGATGATCTTCAAGAGGAAGATCAAACTAATTTTTCACGAGATGCTATTATGCACTTCAACAATGACCATTTTTGGGCCGACGAAAATCCCCACATCATTAGAGAAAGTCATTTTCGCCAACAATTCACGCTGAACATTTGGGTAGGAACAATTGATGAATACCTAATTCGTCCATTTTTTCTACCAGCAAGATCAACAGGTGAATCCTACGCGGACTTTTTGCGAAATCATTTACCCACTTTGTTATACGGAGTGCCGGTACTTTTGAGAGGTAGCAAACTGCCAAAAACGACTCTCCTTGATAGGAAGACTTAACAGATTGTCTGTGGTCTGAATTCCTGGCCAAACTGGTCTGGAAGGCAATGAAGCTGCTGACTCCCTTGCAAAGGAGGGTGCTGCAAGCAGCTTCATCGGACCAGAACCTGGCATTGGCATCTCTTTAGGCTTTGTCAAACAAACACTGAACACCTGGATGACAAGAAAATGTATAGACTTCTGGCAGAATCTTCCAGGATTGGCTCAATTCAATCCCCTCGAAGCTTGATACCAAATAGTTGTTGGACTACAGTAGGGATGAACTATGATGTCTACAGGCTTTCTTACAGGTCACTATCAGTTGAATCATCGTATGAAGAGACTTGGACCATCAGAAGACAGTGTGTGTCGCCTCTGTCTGGAAAATGATAAAACAGCAGAGCATATACTTTGAACCTGCCCCGCTGGCGACGAAAAAGCTGTATTTTTAGTTGCTTAATCTGATAAAAATTAAAAAATACAAAAAGCCAGTACCGTTCTTGTTTTTTTCTTAATATTGTTGGTTAAGACGCCACTGGACCTGATAATTTCAATCTAGCTCAGGCCAAAAAAGCGCCTCATCACTTCAAATAATTGTAGCAAATTTCAACAAAATCAGTGAAAGGATATTTATAGTATTTAATTAATACCGTTTTTTTTAATTTCAACGCCCTGTATCTCAGAAACAAAGCAACTACGGACATATGTTCATAGGAACTTCTCTTAAAACGACCTAACGAATCACCCTATGAAGTTTCGTACCCTAGCTAGGAAACGCCCTGTATTGGTGGGTTTACCAAAGTATACGTTTTCGTATTTTCTTGAAAAAAAAATAAGGCAATAATATCTACCTTGTAACTGTTGTTTATTTAGAGACTTTGAGTCACAAACTGCCTGCATTCAATTTACAACCCTTTTATGGTTCGAGACGAGCAATCCACACGCCCATGATTATTGACGACATCCCAAACGTCAGCAAATAATGGACATTCCAAAATAAAAACAAGTCGACAGCATCATATCGATACGACTAGATCTTATCAGACTTCCGGTGGACTGACTTCATACTAGGAACAATGACAGCAAGTCCTTTGAACAGGCAGCCCATAATAAAAGCTGTATGCGGGACAAAATGAACGTAGGTGTAACTAATAGAACAATAATTATTTTTTCGAGACTGAAGGTGCAGTAAAGCTTTGTTCAATTATGAGATATAATTGGTTCGCGTTTAGAGGATTCTACAGGGAATTGGTTATTTACAGAATTTCAAACTGTATTTTGTCACATCTTTGTTTACTGAATTTTATTGATTCCACCATTGTGTACTGAAGAATAGTACACAGCAGACAATCTAGAAATGAAATAGTATTAGAATATGCATAAAATAAACTAAAAATCTGCATAAAACCATTGCCAAAATTCAAAAACAACATATTATCTAGCACCAAAAACTCATTGGAATGATCTTGATGAAAAAATTCAATCAAATGATGTAAAATTGACACACCACAAAAATTACCACAAGAATGAAAACGTTATATCAAATGAAAAATAAGTAGCCGATTAGTTGAACAACACATACACGAAAATAGTTTTCCAGTACTATAATTAGCGATATCAGATACATAACTATAGACCAGTCGCTTGGCAATCAGTGATATCAAAAATCCGTAAACCCCCATATCCTTGAATATTTGGAAGGATTCAACATCTTGAGCGATCATCAATATGGCTTTCGCAAACAAAGATCAACCAGCGACCTTCTATCGTATCCCATATTTGGAATAACGCAATCGAGAAACATGGAGTCAACTACTGTTGCGCTTGATACATAATTCTAAGGCCTTCGACTGTGTGTGGCATGAGGGTTTGCTGGCCAAACTTTGATGCTATGGCTTTCCAGCTACCTGAAATAACATTCCCTGCAAGTGTCCGTCGATGAATATATCTCGAATACGTTAGCCATCAATGCTGGTGTTTCTCAGGGATTTATATCGTCCCTAACCATATTTTTATTGTATATCAACGACTTATCGGATAAAACCACGAATCCAATGTATTGCTTTGCTAATGACAGCACCCTTGTCTCGTCATTCTATTTCTTCCTTCAAGCTTCTCAAAAGCTTGGAACACTGGGCCGAGCCGGTGAAGTGTACACACCTCAGCAACTTTTGATGCTTCATAAAGCTCAGATCAGACTTTCTTTGGAGTTTTGTTCTCATGTATGGAGCATACCCTGGAACTGCTGGATTCCATCCAGAAAAGAGCCATGCGCCTGATTGAAGACGCGAACATCACTAATTCTGTTAGACTTAACACATTTGAGCGGTACATATCAGAAATACGACACGGACTGTGGCTGCTCATCGTTTTGAGGTTCAACTTAGTACACCTTGAACTTCACTGTTTGAGAACTCTTTCATTTAGAGAACTTCGTTTATGTGGAATAAACTTCCTGAGATCGTTTTTACAAATAGATTCAATCTCCAGCGATTAGATTCCAATGGGAACCGCTACTTTTGCACAGGCATCGCTCTTAGAGCACCTCAACGATTTTCTTGTAGTGCTTGTGTTTTGTCCTTGAGATTAACAAAAGTTTATTCAGATTCCTTCGTTCTTCTTTTAACAGATAATGAAGAAATTAAGAAAATAAAAATGTTATCAATCCTGTCTTTTGTAGAGTGATTAGAAATGAAAAAATATTCATTCTCCAGGTTCAAAGTGACCAGACTTTCATTTCCAATTACTAAGAGTTCATTCCAAGGATGAATATTTTTTAATAGATGAATGTTGTAATGAAAATACTTTTTATGCTTATAGTACGTATTGTCGTCCCTAAAAATACTTCTTTCCATTTAAAGAAATTATTCTATGGCTGGGATTGAATCGAATGATCATATAAATGTCTATAAGTACTGTCATTGTGACAAGCTATCCCTTGGTGGTGAAATAAAAAGAAAAGTGAATTTTACTGGAGTTTTATCCTAACAGATACCGTTAGTTTCAATCATTTTCAAGAGAAAGATCAAACTTCCTCTTGAAGATGATCACAAATGATCACAAATGATTATCTTCAAGTGATTGGTGATTGATGTTGGAATAAAACTGCAGTAATATCCATTACTACGTCAAAGGTTCCAAACAGTGCAAGACAAGTGTCTGAAACTTCTAAATACGAGTTAAGAGTTCAATACCCAACTGTTTTCATTCAAAATATAGTTACTATCAATAATTCTTATCATTTTATCTGATATCTGTGATGTTACATAAAATGTTTCCAAGGATGTTCTGAAAATACAACTCAAGTATTATTCAGTTTGCTGAAATTCGTCTTCACACATAGAAATGTATGAAACCAAAGTGAGAATGAAAAGAGATTACATCCGTTCTTCTCTCTTCATAATTCAACCATGAATAATATATGATTAAGTGCTGGTTTAACAACGTTCCTGTCGGCCTAACACCAAGATGCAATTTCCAATCTAGACACATAAACTTCAATAGCTATGCACGATTAACAACGTCCTACAATTCACACCGTTGCTCAATACTTCCGTCTTGAGGTCTAGAACATAATAACATAACTTCATGAATGATGGAACATGCCATCCGACAATAATAACGATGATACTAAAGCAGCTAATGACCCTACTACAAGTATTATTGATCGTCTGATTTTTTGTTTGTTATTTTCCGCAAAAATTGTAGAAGAAATTGATGATGACAACGAAATATCCTAATTTATACTGTAAAGGAAATATTTTTCATGAAAGAATAGATTTTTGGAAAAAGATTTTTTGCTTCAGACCCCTCCATAATTATCCTCACAGTATAGTTAAGCCTCGACTCGTATATTCAGCAGGCATATTATCGGTGAAACTGTTCATCATCCCTACCACAGTTTGTCAATTTTATCCCGTATACTTCTAGGGCATGAGGTCCGTAAACTTGTTTGAATTCGATCCTCCACATTTCCGAAGTTTCTGTTTGAGCTCATCCCAAACAGCTCAACGAAATTTCCTCTTCGAATTTGCTTTCTTTGGCCTCCCATTCCATAACTACATATAAGAGGTAGATTCTAGAGTATTCCCAATGTTATTGTTGCCGATGTAAATATGATCCTCGATACTCTTGTGAATTACAACAAGTTTCTTCACTCTAACTAGTGATCGCTTTTGGTTAATCTTCGACCCCTTCTTCTTCGAACCATCTTGTATAAGTTACTCAAGTTCAGCTGCAAACGACGTTGGAAAAACTCTCTTCCTGCCTCTCTTATTATTGCAATATGAACGGGCTAGATTCAAGTGTGTTTCCAACGCTGATGTTGGTAAAATTTTCATTACCTGTTTTTCTCAATAAGTTTTTGCACTCTAACTAGTTTGGTAATAGTTATCGCTTTTGGTTCATCTTTGGCCAAGACAGCAAATATGGCCAATCATAACGTGGGTAAATGCTAAGACTTGGCAAGATAGTACTAGTTATCGTCAAGCATTTGTGGACGGTTTATTAACAGGGTTACGCGGACCAACGGGTAACGGGCAACGACTAATTGTCACCCATATAGGTAGCGAAACTGGCTCTTTAGACGATAGTGCACTAATTTTTTTATCCAAAAAACAGGGGATTATTGCGAAGACATGGACGCTTTGTAGGATGGTTTGAATCCCTTCTTTCACGAGTCGAGCCAAATTCGGTAATAGCAATGGATAACGCTTCTTATCACAGCCAATTAGTAGAACAGCAGTAGTCTATTTAATAAATATAATAAAATATATTTAATAAATACAAAACAAAGTCACCTTCACAAGAAACAGAACACACTACGCCTATGCAGATAAGGACGCTTGATAATAAAGAAACCGAATGACTAGTTATGGCATTTTAAGGACGCAAATATAATAGACCTACGAAGTGTTGATCAGTTTACCGATGTTTCAAAGTATTCAACGAACTGGTTCACCTATCGCTCGTACATCCTATCGATATGCAGAAGCTATCTTGTTACGGGGGGCAAATTTTATTGAATCATATTACTTTTAAATTATTTTCAATGGCGATGCATAGACAATAAAAATTACCCCGGTAAGAATTTAGTTCTAACATTTAACATTGTTGCCGTTAGCTCTCGGTTCAATTTGTATATGAGTTACCTTCAATTGAAAATTGTCAGACCAACCAGCAACCAACTCTTTTTCTGAGCACATCTACTATTCCTCTGCCCTCCCTCTTAGTTCAGAGCTGCTACCCCAACCACCCCCTAACCTTCTCCGAGCTAATTTACAACCCCCGCTACTAATTTCCAAGGTATCCAATAAAGGTTCGCGCATTTTAATTCCAGGTGTTTTAAGGGCAGCTTCGTGTTATTTACCAGCTAACTGCCGCGTCGTGATAGACATATTGGCTGTTATCCTTCCCAATAAATCGAGACGATCAGTTAATCTAGACGTCGGTGGTGTGGTGGCGCAGCCTTTATTAAGCTGTAAATTACCCCTAAACGGAATAGCGCGACCGCGGTGAATACTTTCTTGGCTGCAAACGGAACTGAATATCTGACGGAAAATGTTGGGTTCGAGGGACAAGGAATGTATTCGTATGTACAGGATGTCACTTCGAAATCGTACCACCCTCTATGTTTCGGCTCCTATTGAAAATATAAAAATATGAAAAAATACGTCACACTTTTAGTTTCAAGAGAGGCAGTTGTAGGATAGTGTTCAATTGAATTACATGAATTATATCATGCTCCACTCACTCAATCGACCGATGTGTGAACCAGGTGGTTCAAGCCGCGATGCCGGACGATCGATTTTCACTTCCTATCGTCCAACCCGTGTTAAGAATCACACGTTGAAAGGTGAGACCTCGTTAGTTCTTAGCTCGCACAAGTTTTCCTTCTAAGAGTTGTCGTTAGTAGGTGGGCGACAGATGGTTAACGGAAAAACAGGACAAAACTCCTGAAATCTCAAATGGAAAAGAGAGTCAAAGGTCGTTAATTATCACAACTCAACAAAGAAATATTTTTTGAATGTTTCCTACACTAAATTAGTCAATTTCTACTAATTTTCGGGTGATAAAAACGAAAATAACAATGAAAAATTTTTATTAGCTCTGGTTTTTGAGATACACAGTACTTAATCTTAAAGAGTAGTTATACTATACGTGAAAAGTGAAAGTACATAAAACAATATTGTTATG
>WOGO01008458.1:0-10642 GCA_015342085.1 Leptinotarsa defecta
ACCCTTCAAGGTCACATCACCTTGACTTCACCAAACAACAACCAATAAAAAAGCAATTAATACGTCATAGTGGTGGGGGGAGGCTTAGAACCGGCTCAAATCTCCTACTGTCGTTCAAAGTTCTCTTCATTTTTGGAAATGGAAAAAAGTCACACGCAGCCATGTCTGGCGAATATGGTGGCTGGGGCAGCTTCTCAGCAAATGTAGGACGAAATTTGAGTATTCCTTCAGCTGTTAAATTGGATATAAATGTTTTTATTCCCATTGTAACAGAAAAACTTGGAATAAATGAAGAAAACAATGTAAAAAATATATCAATTTTAAACAAAATTTTCATGGGTACGTTGTTACATATTTTCCCAAGTTCGCCAAGATTAAAATGTATATTACTGCTATCATAGGAGCTAAAATGGGTCATTGTTCAGAAATACATCTGCATCATTTGTGCATTATCCTTACTAAAAATTGTGCCTGCGCTGCGATGATATTATAGATATACTTATATCATATCCTATTGAAATCTGGTCAAACTCAAACATAATGAGTTATAAGTACAATTAGCAAAAATTAAAATAACAAATATTATTGCAAATTTTGACACAAGAAGCTATATGAAATAATACCTTTTCTCCAAATGGGTGTTAGTCTGGCTGAGGTCGTCCATCGGAGTGATATATTATGTTAGTGTATAAACTATAATAGCATGAATTTGGTGTCTATTGAAAAATTATTCTTAAAAATTATTAAACGTGATAAGACTATGAACATCACTATTTGTAATAAGTGATACTCTTGTCACATCTGTGACTCGTTGACCTGCATAATGTGCGAGTAGGTACAAAAAATAACGTTTCACCAGCCTATCAAAATAATTTTAAAAAATGCTCAAGAAGTATAACTTATTCATCATGGGTTTTTGAATATTAATAAAAGAGATTGCTTATGAAATATTATATACCTAAAAACAGTAGGAAACATTGAATCCTCCACAAAAAAGAATTTTAATTATTATTGATTTTCTTATTATTGGGTGTATTCATGTTTTGGAATGAAAAATCTGTCAATTGAGGAATATACTGGGGATTTTTTCATTGAAAAAATTCCCGAATAATTGAGAATATGACGAAAATAACTCTTGCATTCTTGAACAACAACAATAATATATTTACTCAAGAGTTTAACGATGTAGTAGATACGACTATGTTTATTTTCCTCATGTGCATGCAAGGTCTAGAAGTTATCTTAAAGGATAAATAACAAGAATTGAAAAGGTACTTTTCGTAGATTATAACAAATAAAAACAATATAAATATATGAGAACGTGAATTCAATTCAAATGATAATATTGACTCTTAACGATTCCACCATGAAGCTGGTAATTTTGATTCTGGTTATCATCGTCTCCATCATGGCTGTTACAGGTAATTTTGTTTATTTTTCAACATAATACAAAACACATAGTGACACAAGTATTCACACTTAGCTGACCTGAAAGCAACATCTAAAAAGAGGTAAACGGCGAAGGTAGCAATGGTGCCGGCCATATGCACCTAATGGGACATGGGAGCTGAAACCAAACATGATGTATTTGCTGTATATCATGGTGGTTGAACCCATGATAACATATGCATTTATGGTGTGGTGACCAAAAATGAAACAAACTACCGCTATTAACAAACTAAGCAGGGTGCGAAGACTTGCATGTTTGAGAATAACGAGAACAATGAAAACTACCCCAACAGCTGCAATGGAGACATTCTTTAATCTTCCTCCTATACATCTGGTGATAATTGGGAAAGCAAGATTGGGTCAGCTCAGACTGATAGATAGGTCGGTGGGGTTTTCAGAAATTTCAGAATATATGAAGGAATGATCATCTAACATGTTTTCGGCCACATGTTACCGAAATACATGTTCGAGACGGACTACGCGCCTAACGTCTTAGAACGCAAAGTTTACACAATAAACAGCCATTCCGAGAATATGCTTGGCAGAAACATCTGATATACAGGTCAGTACAGTGTTCTAGGATTTGCAATATTGCAATGCACATGAATCATTGATGATGAGCAGATCAATAATTTCACAGACACCCAGGCTGCACTAAGGGCACTGACGAACCCAAAATTCACATCGAGACTGGTCTGAGAATGTCATGAGGAACTGAGGAAACTGGGAAAAAGGAATAGATTGGCTATAAACAGGGACTTTATAGAGACACCAGGGCACTCAGGTATCATAGGCAACGAAAATGCTGACGAGTGTGCCTGACGCAAATTCTCAAATCCATATATAGCATTTCTTATTGAACGCTTCCTATCTTCTGATTTGAATAAAACAAAGAGTGTGTGAGATATCATCAAAATTTTTTTATTCATTTGAAATAGCTATTGATGCCATTATGTTTAGAATAAAACATCGTTCAAATGTACGCCACAGCTTCTCTGAAACGTTCAGCTTTCCATAACTCTGGCGCATATATCAGGCTGAATTTGACCGATGGCATGCGTTATGTTGGCTTTGAAGACCGCTGTGGTCGCATATACCAGCGACCACAAAAAAAGTCTAACGGGGTCGAATCGCACGATCTCGGTGACCACTTCATAACACCTCCACGTGGGATGACCATGCCCTCAAATCGCTCGTGCAGAATATCCAATTTGACATATAGCGCTGTCCTGTTGAAACCACATCTCGTTGGTGTCCAGATAATCCAATTCAGGCCTAAAGAAGTTGGTTATTGTCGGCCTATAGTAGTCGCCCTTGACAGTGATGGTCTGGCCAACATCGTTATCAAAGAAATATGGACCGATGACGCCGACAGCTCAAAATCTACACCAAATAGTAACGAGATACATCGTTCCAAATTCAACAATCTTTGTTTGTTCACGT
Organism: Leptinotarsa defecta; assembly: GCA_015342085.1. Lineage (NCBI taxonomy): Eukaryota > Metazoa > Arthropoda > Insecta > Coleoptera > Chrysomelidae > Leptinotarsa > Leptinotarsa defecta. The sequence continues at coordinate 2,893 of WOGO01008458.1, forward strand.
ACCTATTCATCCAGAAATGGGCCTCATCGCTGCAGATGAGTTAACGATTGAAATTAGGTACAGTTGCTAAATGCTCCAGAGCTCATTCAGCGAACACACTCTATGGTCGTTTACCTTCAGTTCCTAGGTCACTTGAATTTTGTACGGGTACAGGCCTGAGTCACGATACAAAATTCGTCAAGTTATGGTCTGAATCAACTGCCGCGGATTCTCTTGCACACTCTCAAAGACAGCGGCGATGTTTTCGGCAGATCTTGTGTTTCAGCGACATTAGACTTTTCTCCGGTTAGTTTAAGAGAGCCCCATGCAAAAATTACACTGGGTAAAGTCACGTCAAATAAGAATAACAGATGAAGAAAGTAAAAGCACCTAAAGGCTGACTTTCGACCGTAGTAGGTCACATGTCAATCTTGCTGAAGTGGTCATCAGCAGGGTGAGGTCCACTCAGGGATGAGTGTAGGTGGGTAGACGAGATTCTAGCTTCTGCACACAGTAACCCTGTAGGGAAGATTCTATCTCAGGGCACTCAACCCAGGAGGGGTATGGATGGGGAAACTTTTCCATTGAAGCTTCTTGTTTTTTTTCACATTCCACAATCTGAAAAATATAAAAATTGTTATGGAGAACTTTATATAGGTGTAGAGAGGTGTAGTTCACCACGATAAGTTACTGCGTCCAACTGGGAGACGAAAGTTTTCATTTTTTCAAATATTAGGTAAGTCTTACTTTGGGTACTTTTCCAAAAATGTTTTTATTTGTTATTGAAAATATCGAATTGTAGTCCAATATTTTTCAAAGAGTAGTGTAACCATTACAAATTTGAAGTTTTCGGAATATACTCTTGTTTGAAAATTGTGGATTGAATCACAAAATGTATCGACTGATTTGATATAGATTCATCATTACATTCATCAGTTACTTATTCTTTAATTTCTTGTTTCATATTGAGTTTCATCAATTTTCATCTATTTCTTCCTGAAAATACTTTTTTCATAGTTCTCTATCAGTTTGTTAATAGTATTTCTACATCTCATGTAATCCTGCCCCAATCGATTTATTTTGTGGTTGTTTTCCAATTTCATATATATCACTTCAATGAATTTCTAGTGGTTTCATTAATTTTTTTTCTACAAATCGTATTTGAATTTCAGATTTCGTTTTTTTTTCTCAAAATAATTAGTTTTCCTTCATTTTCGTTGAGGGTTTCTTTCCTTCATGTCCTGATTTTTACGGTGAATTGTTCACTTTATTCATCATTCGCCCCTTCAATACTCTTCATTGAATCAATTTCTGATAAAAATTTTCAGAAGAAATCATTTTTCACAAGAACAGGACAGAATTTTGACGTGAGACGAAAGCTAAGACAGTAAATTTGATGGAACCGGACACAATTATGTCAATGCCTACGATTCTTTCAGCTACGGCTGTTACTTTGTGATGTAAAATGAGATACTGAAATATCTTATCACATTGACGTTATTGGAATAACGCTATCCCACAGCAGATATTGTAACGATAATCCTGCCGGCTGAAGTAAGGTTTTTGTATTTATACCAAATGGATGTATGACTTTGAGTCGACTCATCATGGTAATGCGGGGCTCTGACTTATTGGAACTCCTTCTCTTGGGCCCCTTATGGATCATAAAGTAACCAAAGAATCCGATCCTGAGTCTACAGATGAGATGGACGTCAATGAAATGACTCCAATACCTCGAAACATCTGATGGAGAGCAGAAGCTTATCTTAATTCTGTCAACGAAGCAAGGAGGCTAGGTAGTGCAGCCCGGAGGTGAGATTCTTGTATACTGAACATCCCACAACCTCTATATCCACTAATGAACTTCAGCAAACCATTATGACTGCCGTAGAGGATATTCCTTGGTCCTTGGGTACGAATCCAGAGCTGTTCGTTTGGGCATGGATGGGCATGAAGTAGTTGTTTCGAAAGGGCTTTCTCTTCGAGTTTGTGTCTTACAATTATTTCTTTGTATCTCCTACACATAATTGTGAAAAGTTTATTTTGAAATTCAAAAGATTCACACAATTTCTTCCTTGAAGATGGAGAAGTAGGAAGCCGAAATATATCTTTTCCAAGGAAGATAGCTTCTCCAAATACTGAAACAATGTTCCGAACTAGAAGGTTGTACACACCTCCGCAACTTGCATTGCTTTATAAAACACAGGTAGACTTCTATGGAATATTGCTCAGATAAACGAAGTTTCACCCGCCTAATCTAATCACAAGCAACTTTGGCAGCCTAGAAAATATAAGGTGGAAGTATTCATCTCTTTCCTATAGTTATTTCGACGAAAACTGTTCGACTGACTGAGCCCGCGTGATTCTATCGATAGCGGAATATGTCGAAAGTAATAAAAAACTACAGATGCCGATTAGTTCAAAATTTAGTTTCCTGGTATTTGTCAGAAAGGTAATTGTTTCCCGGTAGGCATTTTCCAGATTTAACACTGTATGATCATTGAGAGAGACGAATATTTATTTTCTAGCATGTCTGAGAACTGTTACTATCATTTTTATCGACATAACTAGAACCAAACTAAATCAACTGAAATACCCCAAATCATTAAGATTTGATTTAGACAAAGGAAAAACAAGAAGTTCAACCATACAGTCAATACTTTTTTACCATTAGCAAGATCATATAGGTTATCTCGGAGTGTAAACAACAAGAATTCAGGAGATAGTTTGTTCCTTATTTTCACGAACGGATTTCGATATAAATATAAACGCATTCAGTACAAATGACTATGCTAACTTGAAACGTTTCAATCACAATATTTGTTTTCCTTCTCATCTCCTGCGTCATTGCTGTTACAGGTACTTATATAAATTCATTCTTTACCCATTGAATAAACTCGATTAATTTGATATTCACTACATGGTGGTGCCTAAAAAAAGGTCATCTTATTTGGGAATCCGTCGTATTGAATTCAAAGTGATGACATCTGATTTTTCAACAAACCCTTACGTATATCCAGTCTGCCATCTTGGGCGACCCATCATATTGGATTCAAAGTGACATTATGTAATTTTTTCGATTCTTTTCAGCAAATTATTTCATTCAATACTTAAATACTCAACAGAAACTCTTCATCTTGGCAAGTCCGCCATATTAGATGTAGAATGACGTCACTATGTGAACCATCCGTTGTTGTACAAGCTAGCGAATGTAAAATTTCATCTCAATCAGTTGAGGCAAAATTCTGTTGCAGGATTTGAAGCAAACAAACCAATGCCAATCCAAACAATAACTTTTTATTGCCGTTGAATGTGCTCTTCTTCAAAAATTGTCTTGAGTTTATTTATTTTATTTACATGTCTATTAAAAAAATTGTTCATCACTAAAGAACATGTTTGGAGGAAGATTAGGAGTGTGCAACATAGTTTAAAAAAATTATTTTCTTTTCTTGAATTTCTTTTCTGGAATTTATATATTTTCACTTCATTTATCACAATCTCGAGTGAGATCTCAATTCAAGCTTTTATCGAACCAATTTTAAAAAAATTTCCACCATATCCAGAGCATACTTGCCATTTTTGAAAATGTTATTATTCACTTATATTATCAACCGCTAAACGAGACTCTCATCTGCTTTTTACCACAACTTTCACAAGGCAACTAGTCAGCATTGCTATTTTGGATTACGAATGCTTTAATTTCAACTATAATCGTTTAGCGATATTCTGCTGAAAAGATCCAAGAATTTAGAAAATAGACATTTGGACTTTCGCGAGACCTGGTGTCTCAATAATTAAAAAAAATAGCATACGGAATCAGGCGGGATTGATTTTTTGAATGAAATTTTTCGGTTTCGTATATATAATAATTGAAGAAAATGAGTATCGCGTGGTTTACGTCATTTACAACTTTCTTCTTCAACATGAATTGAAGAGAACGAAATGCACCGAACAAGCTACGATTCAATTCATTATTCAAAATATGCATTAAGGGCAGAATATTTTCGAACTGGTCTATAAAATAAAACAAAGCAATACATACATTTTTCAGAAAATAATGAAATAGTAAAATAGTAATCATTTGTTTTCAAATGATTTGCCTGGTAACCCTGTTCAGCATTTTACCCTCAGTTCAGGCAAGTTATAATCAGTTGTGTTATTTTCAAAGGCAATTGTTCTGGAACTGCTGTTCAAAAAATAATGAATTGGAAAACCATCAGGAAGAGAATCAGTGAAAATTCCACAATTTGATACGCTGTTGCGACATAATCATATTTCAAGGAATGCTGCAATTGTTTATTCTTTTCCAATAATATTAAACATAATATTTCATATATAACTGATATAAGATGATATCATTACCATTCTTTTGTTTTTACAGGTTTCCCAGACCCTTCCATTCGTGACCCATCGCTCTGCTCACCTTCAGAATGTAACTCCAAGTGCTCACCATATGGAGGGTTTTGCCAATTGACCATATGTTACTGCCAAGTATGAGTTCTCGAAAGCAGAAAAGTTTCATACATTGTTTTATTTCAATCAATAAATTTTAGATTATATTTCAAATGTTTCATTTTGTGTTTCATAAAAATTTCTAAAATTATATTACACAAAATTATAAATTGAAAGGATTACATTTTTAGGAATGATCAATTTTTGGGAAAGAAACTTTTTGGCTTTCCATTACTCTACTTCCTTTCTTTCTTCGGAACTTTCCCACATTTTTTGTATCAAGTTGGGGTAATAGAAAGCCAAAAACTTTCTTCCTACAAAATTATACTGAAGAAAAACGACCCGCTAAGACTCTGCGAATGTGTAGCAGTAGTAACCGGCTGTAAAAGATGAAAACCAAAATAATGGAATAGAACATAATGTTCACAAGAAAAGCAGAGTGAAAAAAATAGATTATCCAGAAAATCATCGTAATTTGTTTGCGAACCAGGCAAATAAATTTGATTAGGCTTCGAATGAATATCAGTGTTGCCAAACCTATGAATCTGTTCTGTTAAAAAAAAATATGTTTTTCCGCTAACCAGCTGTCGCACCCCTACGAAACTTGTGCGTGCTAAAGATAACCGAGGTCTTACCTTTTAACGTGTGATTCCTAACACGGATTGGACGATAGCAAGTGAAATTGATCGTTCAGACTGGGACTTGAACCACCGACCAACACGGCAGTCAATTAGAGTGAGTGAATAAAGCACCCACGTTGAACCGCCTAGCTACTTCAATAAATTGAAGGAGGCTTCAATTCGTGAAACAAAAAGAATTATTCAAGGAAGTTAGTCCCTAGTTCCTTTCAGTTATAATGGTGGTAAGGAAAAATAGTGTGGAATATAGTGACTGAATGACGTTGAATTAAAAGACAGTTATTCATTGACCATTATTGATATAATGTTGTTGGACAACACTCGCCAAGTCACAATTTGTTGTCGGTAACTTGAAATGAACTGTGTCAAATGGTGCAATGCTTAAGCCACATTCAAAAGATTAACAGAAATAACTTTGAAACGTCTCAAACATGAGAATTGCCTTGACGAGTTGCGAGAGGTACTTTTTTTGAAGTCTTTGAAAGTAAATAAGGAAAAATGAAACAGAACACACCTTTTCTCATTCAATGACTACATCAACCTAATAGTTATTGGGGTAGGTCAATTTTTAGTCATTAGCGAAGCATTCATAGATGTTGCTCTATAGATCCATTATATTGTTCAGATGAATATACGAGATCGAAATCCCTATTGTTCTGTAATTATATGCTAATTATTGCTCTGAATGGTCTTTCATTCATTATCTTTCCTAGTAATTTGCACATTGTGCATATCAATGATATGAGAAAAGTTTGCTTTCTGCAAGTTCACCTGATGTTTTCTTCGAATTGTTAATGATTGTCTTTTTTTTGAGGCGTATACAATCCATAATGTGACTCGATTGATGATATTCTTCTCACTTTTCTCCGTAATGTAACTGGTGTATTACTTTCACGGAGCAGCGATCTATATTCGGTTTCCTGAGCAGAATCATATCCATCATGTAAATTTAATTTGCGCAAAATCACGGGTAGCTTCAGTAAAAACCATCAATCTTCCAAGGCTTAAGTTATGTGCAACCTTATTAACCTCCAAGCTTGCAAGTGAAGTATTAGACGCTTTACACATTACTTTTGATAATTTATGATTGCAGTGATTCAAGCGTGGTTTTGGCACGATTAAGGGATGAGCCATGCCGGTGGAAAACCTTCGTCGCAAAAAGGATTGCTGAAATACAACATTTAACTAAGGATCATCAGTGGCATCATATAGTATCCCAGGACAATTCTGCGGATATAATATCAAAAGGTTTAGATCCTTACTTCCTGAAGTCTTGTGAGTTATGGTGGAATGATCCCAACTGGCTTGTTAAGGATGACAAATCAAGGACAAAATCTAAGTTTACAGTGCCAGAACATATTCCAGAAGTTAGGATTCCTCGGCAAACTTTTAGTGTCTGTAAATTAGAAACAGATTTTCAAATCTAATTAGACTTCAAAAGGTGGTAGCATACTGTTTGAGGTTTATATACAATTGTAAATCCGTTGCACATACAAAAACTTCAGGAAATTTAACAGTTGAGGAAGTGCGAGTATCTTCAAAAACATTAATAAGATTAGCTCAAAATCAACATTTTAGTGGTGAAATTCATGCATTGCGTAATTCTAAAGCAATTTCTGATTCCAGCAAAATTATAGGCTTCAATCCATTTTAAGATGATAAGGGACTCATTAGGGTAGGTGGTACGTTAAGAGAGGCAAGCATTCCCTTTGACCAAAAACATCCTATTTTATTGCCCCGCATGCAGAACCACAGACCCTGTTAGCTATAATCAGGTTAAATTATTGGCCAGTACCAGGGCGTAGTAGGTACTATTAGAAATATTTTGCATGGGTGTGTTACTTGTTTCAAGGTTAGACCTTTTGGTTTGAAACACATTATGAGAAATTCAGCTAAGGAGCGTATAAATCCGAGTCAACCTTTGCGGAGTTTATTATGCGGGTCCTTTCTGCATCAAGGTCAGAAGGTTAAGGGGACAAAGGGTTTCAAAGGGTTACTTATGCGTATTCATGTGTTTTGCCACGAAGGCAGTGTACTTCGAACTGGTAAGTGATTTAACCACCGAAGCTTTTATGAATTGTTTCAAAAGATTTATCGCTCGTCGTGGAGTGTGTAAAAACATTTTCTCAGCACTTCACGTCTGATAGTAATGAATTGAAGGAGCTGTATACCTTTCTTCAAAAATCTTTAAATCAGTCTAAATTTTCAGAGCATTTCTTACAAACGGCTATGAAGTGGCATTTTATACTCCCCTCACTTTAGAGATTTATGGGAGTCAGCAGTTAAGCCTGCCAAATATCATCTTGAAAGGGTAATTGGGAACAACACTTCAACTTATGATGAATTGAATACAATCATAACACAGGTAGAATCATGTTTAAATTCCCGACACCTCGTTCCTCTCTCAGAAGACCCCGATAATTTTAATGTAGGTACTCACACCGGGTCACTTTCTGATTGGTTCGTTAATGGCCGCCTTACCTCAAGGATATTTGTCCCAGCACAAGACCAGCAAACTCAAAATTTATCATCAGTTAACGCAAAGGGTACAGAACTTCTGGGTCCAAAGAATACTTGTCTCAGCTCCAACAGAGAGGAAAACGATGTTCTTCTTGCAGCTAGGGACAATGGTGCTCGTCAAGGAAGACAACCTAGCCCCCCTCAATACCCCCTCAATATAT
>WOGO01008459.1:0-10641 GCA_015342085.1 Leptinotarsa defecta
TAATGGATGAATTTTCACCAGGCAATCATACTCAGTACTGTCCTAGAATAAATACTGGGTAATAATCTATGTGATGGGATCGTCCAATTCTTGCTGTAGTCTAGACACGCCTGTTGAGCAATTTCATGAATAAAATAAAACTTACTTCAAACACAACTATCCTCTTTTCATGTTAAAATAGACAACATTTAATATTTCTATAAAAACACATTTTGACATCTCTTATCACCTAACTATTTTCATGTTATCGTATTTGTTGTGAAGTGGCCGTGTCAGGTGATGTCGAATCATCTGGTTACCAATAAACTGAATTATTTACAGCTCTCGTATTTTATTTAAAGTTACATTTGAAGTTCTTGCTGGTGTTCAATGTCGTGCATAATGAAGAGCAATAGTGAGGAGTTGTGTATTCCTGAAGAGGCTGCAAAAAGAGGTTCAATGAAATTGTTAACAAAAAAATCGGCTCAGTAGTACGACATGGCATATTCTAATTCTCTTAGCTGGTGTAGACTTAAAAACGTCGAAGGAAATTTCAGCGAAACCGTCTTCTTAGCCTATCTAGAGGAGAAATAGAAAATATGGGACTCGTCAACTTTATGAAGAAAGCTTTCAATGATAAAGTCGAGTGCGCTCGTTAAAAATGGTGTTATTACAAGTAAATATTTCAAAGTAATAGCATTTTCGAAGCGGAAAAATCAATGGATGAAATAGGCCCAAAAATCAAAAACTCTCACATTTGAACAAGTTCAGAGGTTTATAAATGAGGCACCAGATGAAAAATATTTGATGATGAAAGTTGCCACTATTTTCAGAATATATGGAGCCTGCTGGTGTAAAGAGCTGTACCGTTTATCAATAGAAGACATTAAATTAATGGATGAATCATTCAAATTCCAAATACAAAAACGAAAATAGGTCGTTCTTTTTGCATTGTTAGACAACACATTGACTATTTCAACGATTTTTTCTGAAATACTCAAACTGTAAATGCAGTGCCAACCCAGTTGGTATAAACACGTTTGGAAAAATGCCCTCTACCCTTGCTGAGTTTTTGAACCTTCCATACAGGTCACTGTTTCAGAAGGTTATCTGCTTCCTTTCTAGCAGAATCAGGAGCAAATATAAGGGATATTAAGGAGCACGGAGGATGGAAGTTTACAACAGTAGCTGTGGATTACATCGATCAATCTATTTCTTGCAAAAAGGCTTTTGCTGAATTAATAATCCCAACAGTTAGCTCTAGCGTTACAGCATCGTCCTCTTTTCTTCAAGAATAAAATGTTAATGACTATGGAATTATCAACTTAGCTAGTTCAAATATATAACTAAGCTCTTCAACATTACAAGGTGTTATTAGCAGTTGTTCTAATTGTACTTTTTATATTATTGTTCATAAATGATGATAGTAATGTAATTAATGTATATAATACATTTGATAAAATTTCTATGAAAATTGATTATTGATTAAACATTAATTATGTTTTGTTCATTGCTATTTGGTCGAGAAGAATCGTGTTGAAAATACTTTTAAAACTAGTGCTAAACACGCTATTTTGTAAACATCATCTTTTAATACTCTTGACAACCATTAAAAATGTCACTTTTAATGACAGTTGTACAAAAAAGCAATTGCAGAGCGAAACACGTGTTGCGTTTTCCTAATTCTGAAAACATTTGAAAATAAACTGTTTCTTGAAAAGATAATAATCAATAATTTATTCATTTGTTTTTACTAGATGGCATGCAAAAGTGTGAATTGTTTTCTTCAAATCGAAACTTCTTCTGTGTTCGATGATTCTTATTTTGAAACTTCAAGATGTTCTTCCAATATGAACTGTCATATTTTCTACTGAATTTCTTATCGAACAACCAACAAAAAGTTAATTTCTCATCACTTTCGAATTTATTTTCATGAAAATTCATCTAGAATTTGTCGAATCGATTGTTACAATATTTTTTATAAGAAAATTAATATTTCGAAATAAAATCTCGGAATATTCATTCCTTCCATCTACCTACACCGTAGGTTCTGTGAACGCCTGCCAGAAAACAACCACTTCTTTGGCTAATAACACGCTGGATATTGCATTATATCCAAATTCATTGATCTTGATGTATTCATTCCATCTCTAATAATAATTCTCTGAGCATCATATTAGAATGAAAAGTGGAGATTATAATAATTACTCACCTCCGCATGAAGTGACTAGAAAATGTAATATTTTTGTAGTATCATCTCAATGAAACTATTTTATTTTCTATTAAGAATAATTAATATAGATGTGTTCTGCTGAAAACATCCAAACCTCAGTTTCAAATTAAAAATATTAAATGAATTCTTTGAAATGCTTTCGCCATAATTATTTTCACCCAAAGATGTTTTGCAAAAGAGTATACCTTCAGATCATAACTAACAGATCCTTATTCTCATCTGAAAGCTTTTACCGTTATTAAAATGAAACACAATAAAGAGACCTCGAATTATATTTACTTTGTTTGATGGCAACTTGAATTTAACAAGACATGATAAAAACCATTTAGATGGACCATTACCGATAATTTACTGATATACATACAACACGATCAACTGTCGTTCACTAAAAATATTAATTATTATTCATTGGAATAATATATATTCAATGGAATGAATACATTACAATATTCATAAAAACGTATGATGATAAAATATCAAAGAGATATTATTCGACTGCTTGTATACATGGCGAATTTGTTCAATAACATATAGAAATAATCATTCAAAGTCGACAATTTTATGAAAAAACCTACAATTGGTAGCTGCCATAATAGGATGAGATGGGTGTCCGATCTTAATGGATGAGCGGATTTTGATTTGTATTTCAAAGTATCAAGTCTAGTAATACTTTGAATTTCATTTCGTATTGCGACATATATTTTCGGGACGTTATAATTTGAACAGCGTTAACTCATCATTTTTCCAGGAACGTATCACTTTCTCTTTCTTTTGTGGATTGGGGTGAACGTGTGAATCGTTATATTTATGCCACGTGCCACATTGTCTGCTGCATAATTGCTCATATCTAATCCTTCTGAAGGAAAGTCAATGGTAACATTCAATTTGCTTCTGAACCAAAATCCATTCAATGACAACATTAAGGTTATTTATATTACAATTGTAGACAACCCCCACCACTATAGATCTTGAATAGTTTTCAGATGGAACAAATCATGAAAATATTTCAAACATTTGAATTTTGGAAGTAGATTTTCTATTTTTCCATTAAGTGGCAAATAACACGTTTTTTCTGTAGGATTCCAGGTAATTTATCGAATTGAAACCATTCGAGTATTTTTGGAAAAACATCTTCCATAACTTCATTTATATTTTGCCAGAAAGGGAAAGTGTGCAGTGTATCATCAGCAAAGCTCAGAATCATTCCAGTTGTATTGATATGAACAGTGCCTTGAGCTACACCAAAATTTATTATCCTGAGAATACTCAAAATTCCCAGTTAGGTCAAAATCGATAAATTTTCAATGTATTCAGTTTTTAATGACAAACTGTATCGAATGCTTATGATAAATGAATACACACGAATATCAATTGAAGGTATTTTTTTAACTGAAAGGGTATATTTTTAGGGGAGATTAATTTTTGGGAAGGAAAAGTTTGGCTACTGAAGAACCGATAAGTGTCTTTCAGCGAAATGTCAGATGAGGAGGCAGTGTTCCATGTAAGTGATATTTTACTTATTTCATTGATTATATTGTGTAGGAATCCTGGGGATGATATGTGATTTGATTCCATTACCAATGTTAGGAATACAAACAGAATTGAGAAAAGTGCTTTTGTATAATTCAGCGTTCATATGAAGGTATTTGTTTCGAAAGTATTTTTCTTTGGTGTGAGTTTATATGAAAATGGCTGTTTTCTTCCAGTTTATGCCAGAAAGTTACTTTTTTTGCATGATCTACACATTTGTGTCTGTCTTTGAAAGATTCCCACATTTTTTGTATCAAGATGAAGAAGTGGATAGCGAAAACCTTCCTTTCCCAGAAGGTAATGATGTTGATTCATTTACGTTGAAGTCAGTCGTGTCCCAGAAACGTAACTTTTTAGATTACATTTTTTCTGTACTAACGAAGCACAATACTCCGAAACCGTAGGCCAGTAGGTGATGAACTCGGTTGATTTGAGAGAAATCTTCCTGCTGGACGATCAAGAATCACTTGCAAGAATATTTTGGTATGTGGCATTCTTAGTACATGTACCACTTCAGAATATCTACCGGAGTTCTGATAAAATATCATCTGAGACCGCAAAAGTTTGGTCGTGATCAAATCGTTCTGAAATTTTATGAATGTTGAATGATAAAGACATACCTGTAGGACCCAATTGTAAGTTCATCTCCACTCTTGAGATGAATATAGTGCTCAATTATATCACTTTCAGAAAACACCCTGTAGCCAAAACACTTACTAACAAATTTCAGTTCCTCAGAACAATGTGAAATCTCAATATATCTTGATGTGAGAAATGAATAAGCAACTGGTTATCACCAGTTGTCTTCCCTAATGAAGTGAAATAAAAATTGTCATCAAGGAATCTCATGACGTAATGAAAAACCTCAATGTTATACTAATGAGAAATGTATCAAAGTGCTCGAAAAGATGGTAGTCGCTTGGCGAAAGGTCTAGGAAGTATGGTGGGTGAGGCAGAACTTTGACGATCAATTCGTTCAATGTTCAACTAGTGATTTGTGAAACGTGTGGACGGGTGTTGTCATGGAGCAGGATTTCCTCGCAATAGAACTCTGCTGCGATGGTTTGGCTTAGTTGCAGAAAGTTATAGTAAATCACACCAGCCGTTAGCCACCATAGGGAGATAGAAAGATTTTTAGATATATCACGTTATGAATATACATTTCTGACAAGTCATATATAGTTGGTACAAATTAGTGTACAAATAGAGAGAACAATATAAAACCAGCATATAATATGAATTTTGAAAATGATTTACAAAATAGTTAACAAATAAAGAATCTGACTAAAAAAAAATATTCTTAAATATATAAATGGTAATGTAAAAAATTAAGGCTATTTAATCTGAAAATATACTTTGCATGAAATCAAGTACAGAATAAAAAAGATTTCGTATAAGGTACTCTATGATTTTCTTTTTGAAAAAATTAAAATTCAATTCAGTCACATCACATGGAAGTTTGTTAAATAATTTAACGTCCAGAGAACTCCGTAATGACATGTGTAAATCTTGGCTGTCTGAGTTGTCCCGCATTTCTAGTTTTATAATTATGATGATCTGAGTGTTTGGAGAGTAGTATTTTGGTTTTATGTATTTCTAATAGTGGGTAGAAAATCAACATACAGGGCAAAGACATTATTCCCGGTTTTCTAAAAAGTGGTTGACAGTGTGCGTTGAATGGAGATCCAGCTTTAATTCTGACGGCTTTTTTCTGCTCTGATCGCGTAAGTAGATCTACCCCAAAGGAGTATCTCATATGAAAGGTAACAGTGAAAAAGAGAATGATACGAAATGAGAAGTGTTTTATGTCTCAATTCTTTTTTCAACTGGCGAAGTGGAAACAACTGTGTCGAGAGTTTTTTACAGAGATGGTCAATATGTGATTCCCATTGAAGCGACTCACCTATGAATATACCTAATAATTTATTTTGAGCTTTGATTGTTACCGTAAAATTAGAAGAAATAGTTATTTTCTATAACCATAGTTTTTTATGGTGGGTTCTGAAGGTCTCCTGTTGTCGCACAGGAAGGATCCACTTTTCAGCCCCCGAATGGGGGCTGACGCCTAGTTCTTTCGCCACTTATCGTTTATGATGGGTCAATCTCCATCAGGGACCCCAAATCCTTGTCCTGGATTACTGCAGATCGATCACTTCGGGACTCATCTTCGAGGCTTGAATCTACACAACGAAATTTTACAAACCAACCTCGAACAGTGCGTTTAACACTATCATTGATAAATACTTGTTACCGTCTTAGGAATCACAAGTTGAAAGGTGAGACCTCGTTAGTACTTAGCTCGACTTCTGAGGGTGGTCGTTCGTAGGGGTGCAATAGCTAGTTAACGAAAAAAATATAATTTAAACATATTACTGGAGTTTTTTTCCACCTTGACACCTCGACACGTGTTTCGATCACCAAGTGATCATCTTCAAAGAGGAAGATGTTAAAAATAACGATTTGGTGTTGGGAAAAACCTTCAGTAATATTCATTACTACACCAAAGGTTCCAAGCAGTGCATCATAAGTATATTTAAACATTTTTTCGGGTTGTTTCGGCAGCGCTTTGGTTCAATTTGAAATCGTTGCTGACAAATTTGAAAGAAGATGAATTGCATCAATGTATGGAGTACAAAATTCTCTATCGAGCAGTATATACCAGAAGATAGTAGAATGAATATATTTATCGAGATATAGATCTACGAAAACATATGACATTCAAACTGACAAAACTTTTGAAACATCCCAATTTAAAATACTTATATTTTCTTGAGTTAATAACCCAGCCGATTCAAATCATTAGTAATGGCATTTTTTTCGTTAAACAACGAATACATTATCTGTCTCTTTCTGCATATTGAAAATATTTCATGGAGATATCAGCAGATAGGTACTTCTCTGAACATACATGTAAAAACTATAATGGTACCATATATTTCTTTTTTCTCATTTATTGCTAGAGAAGCCAATACAATCATAAGCAAAAAAGAAGTAACGAACATTTCATCATGTGTGGTAGGTACATTTCAATTATTGACACGTAATTGTATAACTGGTATTGGTATTGATTAGTGTGTTTTTCCATTAAAATTTCATGCATAAGTTTCGCGTGATGGGAGAAATAATAACGGATATACTCGGAGTAACAGAAGAATAACCAATTTCCGAACAATCAGATGAGTCAAATTTGTAATTATTAAAAGTCAACCATGCAAATAATCGTGAACTGGATATTGGACAGTAGAAATCGGGAATATTTCTTAATTCACATTGTAGCAAGAACAATATTGCAACTGAGACAATAAGAGGATAAGAGTAGTAGTTTATTCGAGGCAGATGGAGGAGTTAAAGATAAATTATCATTAGAAGCCAGCGATGATATTGAATTAGATGAGGTAGAATATTACAGAGACGAGCTGATAAAATATAGATCCAAATGCGAATTCCGATTGAACGAGATTACGAAGACCCAAGAAGATCTTTTGAGCTGTTCCAATTTCTATATAACGGAGAAAATTCAGAGAAAATCTCATTTACCAAAACTAAAACTGAAGAAATTCGATAAGAACGTAAAGAATTGGGTCCTGGAGACAATTCAAGAATATTCACAACGAACCAGAAATAGATAATACAGACAAACTTCATTATCTTTTACAAGCGACAGAAAGTGGTTCAGTTGCTCAATATTTAGTGGAAAATTACCCCCCTTCTGGGCCCAATTACGTTAAAGCCATTGACAAGTTGAGGACTCGTTTTGCCAGGGACAGATACCTAATCGAAGTTTACGTAAGGTTACTATTACAACTTGTGCTGCAACAATCTTCAAAAGCTAAAACAGGTATGTCACTTTTCAATTTGTGTGATAAACTTGAAGCCCAGTTAAGAGCTTTGGAATCCCTATCCCTAGGTTTTACCTGCGAAAAATATTCGGCTATGCTCTCTTTCCTCTTGTAGAATCGGCTTTGCCTGCAGAAGTTTTAAGAACTTGGGAAAGACATCGTAATTTAGACCAACGAAATAAAAAGGACGATAACGAAAATTTTAAAGGTATTCATTACTTGAATATGCTATTAGGTTTCTTAAAATGAGGTTAAGTTAGAAGAACGGATAAATTTGGCACAATTGTGTGATTGAAAAACGAAAAGGCATTTTTTGAGTTGAGATTTGCCAGAAATCGAAACAAAACATTATGGCATGTTTTGTGTACAGCAACTCGGATGACCCTTGTCAAAAATTATCCTCCGTCATTTAAGTGAGATTATTTTGCTGATATGAACTAGACGCAACCCTTCTGATGAAAAACCGACTGTCATGCCTCTCTCACAGAACTGGAAGACATGAAGTTATTTATGAATTTACGACTAGAGGCGTTCATGAAATTACATATTCATTATATTACGTTTCTTAATTTGCTCATTCTTTTTATTTGTGGTAGAAATATTGAAGTACAGTATTTAGGAGTTTCTTTCGGTTCAAGTCATTGGTATTAAGTGTTTCAATTGAAAAAATGCTAGATTTTTGTCATTCTTTGAATGACTCACGGGATTCTGAATATTCAAAAAATAAGAATGAATTTGCATCAAATTTTGTGTGAAAAATGGAATTAAGTACTCAAAAACATTTGAAATGTTGACAGTGGCATATGTTGATTGTACTCTGAGTCAGAAAAATGAGATACAATCTTTCCACAGAAGGTCGAAGTCATGTGAATGACGACGCTTGTCGTGGACGCCCCAGCACATCCACAACTGTTGAAAATGTGGAAGTGAAGAAAATTGTTATGGAGAATCGTCAAATTACTATTACAAAAGGTGCTGAGGATGTCATTAAATCGGTTAGCTCATGCCATGTGGTGAAGTTCGTTCCAAAATTGTTAAATTTTGACCAAAAAAAGGTCACATGAGCATCACTCAGAAATTGTTGAATGACGTCTACGGCTATCTATGGGTATCTGGTTATGACATCGAAATCATAGTCCAATCATCCCAGAAGAGCAAATACCAAAATAGCACGTCAAGTTTGATCAAATTTCAAGGTTTTGACCACTGTTTTCTTTAGTCACCGTGGCGTAGTGTATCAGGAGTTCTTGCCACATGATCGTACGGTCAATAAGATGTATTATCTTGGAGTTATGCGCCGCTTGCGAGAAGCAATGTGAAGAAAATGTTCGGTATTGTGGAAAAAATGCAAGGCTTTCGCATCACGAAAATGCACTTGCTCACTCGTCATTGCTTGATAGTAATTTTCAAGATATAAACAACACCGTAATCATGCTTCAGCCACCGTATTCACAAGATTTGCTTGCCTGTGACTTTTTTCTTTCCCCAAGATTGAAAAGACCCACTGAAAAATGATGTTTGGGACTGTTGAGGAGATGAAAAACGAATTGCTCAGTGTATTATATCTAAGGGGAATACTTTTGAGTGGACAAGAGAGATGTTGATGAATAAATGAATATTTTTTGAGAAAAATCAAAATTTCCCTCATTTTTCAATCAGAAAGCGAATTTCAACTGAATAAATCCGTTTCTCCCCAGTGGATTTTTTAGAAGTGACAAGTTCAAATCGTCATTAACATTGAACAGTTCCAATAGCATTGCTTCAAAAATATGTTTCAGAATATATTTATTCATTTATTCATTTCCAAACAGGTAAAAACCTTATTACACAAAAATAATTATTCTAATGAAAATTCAATACCGTCTAAATCATAAATCTGTTTTGTTCTGTTTTAAATCTGTTTTTCCGTTAACCAGCTGTCGCACCCCTACGAACTACAATCCTCAGAAGTCGAAACTTGTGCGAGCCAAAGATTAACGAGGTCTCACCTTTTAACGTGTAATTCCTAATATTTAATTTCTAATTCTAATATTTATACGTGAATACAGTTACATTGTATCTACGAGTAGTTGCTATATAAAGCCGAATGGATGGAAAAAACTAAGTTATTTTAAGCTTGAAAAGTATGTTTTTATACCACTTCAAACTTGTTTGGGAGGAAGAACAAAGTTGATATCTGACATTAACAGGAAGTTGTTTATTATTTTGAGCATTGTAATGATATGTGAACAGTTATTTGTTGATATATATGGTATATCAAAGAATTGATGAGTCTTGTTCCTCTGGGAATTTTCTCTTTTTGTAAAGATTTGTGGTTCAAGTTTAGATCTGACCAAACTATTATAAAGTGGAGTAATCTCTTCAATATCATTGAAATGTGCACATTGTCTCATTACAAATCCCATAATTCTCAGTGTATGAGATGCTATGTAATCCAAATGTGGTTTGTACGAGAGTGTGGAGTTATAGTATATACCTAAATTTTTGACTGTCTCTACGCTGGATAATTTAATACCATTCATTGTGTAATTGTATTGTGCCTTATTTAGTTTTCGGGTATAAGACAGGACAGAACATTTGGATATATTGAAAGGAAGGTAATTTTCCACACTCTATCAATGAACACTATTGATGTCCTCTTGTAGTTTGACACAATCTTGTCAAAGGAATGAGTTCATGTATTTTATGTGAAACCTCTCGAATGATGGTGTGTTAAGAATCACACGTTGGAAGGTAAAACCTCGTTAATCCTTAGCTTGCACAAGCTTCGACTTCTGAGGGTTGTCGTTCGTAGGGGTGCGACAGCTGGTTAATGGAAAAAGATTTTATACAGATTTTTTTCAAATACACAAAGAATATTCTAAGAAAACTGTAAATGCCCTGTAAGCGATAAAATTACTATAATGAATATCGTTATATCATATCGAATACCCAAAGTTTGAACTCCATGTTTTCCAAAGTTCATGAAAATGGCTCCAAGTTACAACATATGAAAACTAGAACTTGGTAGCTTGATGAATGTAAGCCAGAAAAAATGTATGTACACGCTTCGAAGTGAAA
>WOGO01008460.1:0-10640 GCA_015342085.1 Leptinotarsa defecta
CAACTAGCAGGATTCAAGTTGGAGATTTGGTTCTGATCCATGAAGACAATCTACCCCCACTTGTTTGGTCCATTGGAAGAATCACCGCAATCCATCCAGGAGAAGACGGCATTATTCGTGTAGTGACTCTAAAAACTAAGAATGGCGAGTACAAACGCTGTACCAAGAAACTTTGCCCTCTACCCTTCATTTAACAGTTCTACTTTATTTTATTGAACTTGGACAGTTCAAGGGTGGCGGCATGTTCGGTCTCAAAATCTTGATATCGAAATTATAATGTTTTTCAAGTGAATCTTACTTTTTTAGTATTCAGTCTAGAGTTTCCATCTCTAAAATTTGTACAACAAAACAGATTGTTTTATTGCATTATTTTTATTTTATGTATTGTTAACTAATCTTGTTTAAGTTATTAAATTTTTCATTATTTCTGGGTTTTTCAGTTGGTTTTCTAATATACGGGTCTTTCCTAATCTACTTATCCTCATACAATTCAATATTCCCGAATATCTTTTCCTAAATAACCCGAATATTCAATATTGTAAGCTACAAATAGCTAAAATTTTAATTTCTCAATTGTTCCTTGTATCCCTCATCTTGGGAATCACCGGCTATTATGATCTCTCCTACCTATGTTAATCCAAACCTTTGTTTATCCCTACAATAACTATATCTAAACCCCCTCTCTAACTACCGATCTGAAACATTGCATTTTTATAAAATTCATTCATTACGTTTCAAACCTTGTAACAGTGCAATAAGAATTAAATCTTGTCTTGTCTGCATTGCATTTAGCTAGTTATTTTTCTTATTCTATCTTTTCACAAGAGTTATTGTAATTCTTGTGTGCAATGAGCATTTCATAGTTACGACGAAACAATCGTGGGTCAAAACAGATTAAGTGCTGGGGGTGAGTTCCAGTCTAAATCAATGAAAGTGTTGAAA
Organism: Leptinotarsa defecta; assembly: GCA_015342085.1. Lineage (NCBI taxonomy): Eukaryota > Metazoa > Arthropoda > Insecta > Coleoptera > Chrysomelidae > Leptinotarsa > Leptinotarsa defecta. The sequence continues at coordinate 943 of WOGO01008460.1, forward strand.
TTTTTAGCTAATTTGAGAATGTAGACCAGTAGTATCCTTGCTGAATTCCATATTCTTGATATATTGAACATGAGGGTGGAACGTGTACGAAAACGAGGAATGTTGAATGGAATCGCATTAAGAATTTCTGAAGAGTTGATATTATTATTTATTATTTTGTGCAGAAATATCATACAGTACAAGCTCCTTAGTTGTTCCAAAGATAATATTTTGAATTCCGATCTCAACTGATATGTTCTTATGGTATTATAATCAGGCCACACATGATGCTGTTTCAAGTACACATGTCTTAGTAATTTATTCTGGACCTTTTCCAATTCATATAGATATGTTTGATACTCTCGAAACCAAATAATAGAAGCACATTCTAGTGTAGGCTTTACTAACGAATAAAATAGCTTAATCGTATGTATACTCGAAAAGCATAATATCCGCCTGATCACAAAACCCAGAATTTTATTGGCAGATTTTACTTTTTTTTTTTTTTGGTATGACTAGAAATTGGGAATTGTGAATTATAAGTTACTCCAAGATCTTTTACTTCTGTTTTTCTTTCTAGGACCTCTCCATTTATTTGATACGCAAAAGCAATTGATTCTTTCAGATGAGTTATTGAGAGCACCGAACATTTTCTCTAATTGAGCAAAAAGTAAGCAATCTGAAAGTTGAAGATGAGAGGGTAAATCGTTTATGAAGGGTATGAATAGAAGTGATCCTAAATTCGAACCTTGAGAAACACTCGAATTGGCCAAAAATGTTCCATATGTATTTATATCGTATTTGACAATGAAGTGTCTTGCTTGTAGATGTTTTATTATTAATTCTAAGAAATTGCTTGACAATCCGTATCTGCTTATCTTTTCCAAGGGTACATCATCATCGTGTGATAACTATGTATTATCACCTGAAGACGATTGTGGATACTAACGTCGTGAAGTAACTTGGTTTGGAATCTTTTAATTTTATATTTTTAATTTTCATTTCTTGTTAATATTTTTTGATTTTTTCAGCTCGTGTTAATAGTTCAATTTTTTTGTTTTTTTGTTGGTTGTTGCTTGCATGTTATTTCATTGTTATTTCAGTTTTTTGCTTATTAAAATTGTTTTTTTCTGCTTATCTTTTTAATTTTCTACAGATTCCTTCAGGGACTTTAAATTAATTTATATCATGTTAGACAATGGAAGTCCGAACTGATGAAATTATTCATGATATTAGAGGAAATATAAACTACACTGAATGAGTAAGTTTCCTTGTGAGAAAAGCCTGGGCGCTAGATATACAGAAAATATGGCACAAAGCGCCCACGCTTTTGTCACAATAATACTAGTATTTTTCGATCTATATTGTTTTAAGCTTATTTGAAAAAAATCATTTTTAACTTTTTAGTTCGATGTTCTTCAAAAAAGTGTTTTTTAGTTTTTCTAAACTATATTTATTTTTTACTTTTGAGTTTCATATGCTATAAAAGCGTGTTTTTAAGTTTCTAAAACTATATTTATTATTTTGATTTTCTTTTGAACAACCTATCAAGGAGGTTGCATACAGCGCCATCTGCCCGCGAATAGATCAAGAAATATCAAGCAGGTTACGTAGAGCGCCATCTGCCCGCGAATAGATCAAGAAATAGCAAGTAGGTTACATACAGCGCCATCTGCCCGCGAATAGATCAATCACTAATGCCGATAATTCAGTCAATATAGATCCCGAGCTTGACTGTTACAAGCAAACATGCATACAAGTAATCATTCATACATACATACATACATACATACATACATTCATACATACATACATGCATACATGCATACATACATACAGGTGAAGCTAATATAAAGCGTGTAAAAACAGCAACTGTTCAGTTTTTCAGGTGCATATTGTGTATTTTCATATTGTTCAACTTGAATGAATTTTCTCTCGAATATATTTTTAGGGATCATCATATGTTTTGTACTATATGATAACCAAATGTATTTATTGTCTCAAATTTGTCGGCTGAAAGAAAATGATATTCTTTCAAGAGATCTTGTATCACATATGCGTCTCCAGAGTCACCTAACAACCACTACATCACCTCTTCAATAAAATACCTCGATACAATTCCCCAATAAAATATCAAATTTATTTCTCATTCCCATCCGACGTTATTTTTGTCAAATCCGCACGTCGATCGCTTCTTCGGAATTCCAACTGAAGTTTTCAATTTGGTGCTTTGTGTGATCGGAAGAGAACGCAAACTTTATTGGAAGCCCTTCAAAACCAGGGTTTCTGGGCAATATATGTGTATCGGTACAAGGAAGTGAAAATTCGGGTCTTGTCAGACACGCCTAAAAGATGATGATATATTCAAAGAGGTGTAAATGGAATTATAGGACCGAAAAATTCATGGACGTCTCTTTATGGCAGTGGAATCGCCAGAAAAAGTGCTGTTCAATAGATTTGGGCGTATTGCGACGCCCAAAGACGCTATTGTAGAGCGAAACACGTGTCGCGCTTTTGTGAACTTTCAAGTGGGATTCTCACACTGAAGTGTTGTTTTTCGATTACCTACGTTATACCTACCTACGTTATAATAGATTTTCATCAATATCAATATTATGCGTTCATCTTGAAGTATCCATCGAACGTACAAGATTTGGAACCTTCATATTCTTCCGGAAAATTCATGCTAGAACCCATGACGGAATTGACCTGAAGAAAAAACTACTCGTATGATCCTCGTTTCGAAACTTTTTCACGGTAATTGTGGCACAGGTAGATACTTTAATACAGGTCTCAAGATATAGTAAAAAAAGTGTAACAACTGAAATGTTTCAATAACAGAGCCACCCCTTAACAAGTATCCAAACTATTGAGAGATAACAATCAAATAAACTTCTCAAACTCCTTCCGAACACATCACGCTCTAACCATTCTCTCCAAATCTATCAGAGCGCAATAATGTCTCGAAGAAACAGTTACGACAGAGAAAGTGAAATCGAAATATATCACGCAATGGCGTAGAAGACTTGGAGTTATACAAGGAGTGATTTTAGAACTTTGATTATACTCCGAACGATGCAAGCAGCTTCATCGGACCAGAACCTGTCATTGGCATCGCTTTAGACTTTGCCAAACAAACATTGGACATCTGGATGGCAAGAAGATTTATGGACTTCTGGCAGAATCTTTCAGAATTGGCTCACTCCAAGGCGTTTATTGACCCTTCGAAGCTTGATACTAAACAGTTGTTGGACTACAATATAGATGAATTACGATGTCTAACAGGCCTCCATACAGGTCACTGTTATTTGAATCATTCATATGCAGAGACTCAGATTGTCGGAAGACAGTGTATGTCGCCTCTGTTTGAAAAATGATGACACACCAGAGCATATACTTTGTGCCTGCCCCGCTGGGAACCAAATCAGGTGTTTAGAGCTCGTCAGAGCCGTACTGTTACCATTTGACCTGAAAGACCACTAATCGGCTTCGTTAAGAAGCTGGTTTTATTTCGTCGAGTGTGAATAGGTGTGAGTCACAATAAACCCTTGCGGGTTGCAATGGAGGGTCGAATGGACCCACTCACTTCGAACCTAACCTAACGTATACTCCGAACAAGTTGACAATTGAGTTATATTCTTTACTTTTCAGAGAAAAAACTTTCCACAACACTCTTCTCGATGCTCGTTTCACCAACCAAGTTGGCGTCTTCAAGAGATGGGGTTCGTGTGTTTGGGAAAAGTGCTTGTTTTGGATTTATTCCACGCCAGAGCTTCCAGTTTGATCTTTCATCATGAAGCATATGCCATTCAATTTTCCTCAATTGTTCTTGAACTATTATATACATGGACAGTTGATACACGGATTGCACAAAATACTTAAAAATGCCCCTGTTTGATAACGTGTACGTGCTAGCTTCAATATGCCCTGGAATAGTTTCCATAAAATTTTGATTTGAAAATACCAGATTTCATCATGGACAACACAGGCATCAGTTTGAATGTTCAGTTTGGAAGTGAAAATCATAATCACGTTACCGAAATAGTAGAGACAACTTCACAAATTTTCTCACCATTCTACAGATACTCTCACGGGTCAAGTTTTTCCGTTTGATTTAAGTTTCAATTCAATACATATAGAAACACATTTCAAGAACTCTTTCGTATGAAGAAGGGTACTTGTGAAATAAACTTCTTGAATCCGATTTTTCAAAAAAAATTAGGATTCATAGTGAATAATAAAAATTTCCACCGCAAAGCTCATGCATATCGATAAAAAACATTTAAAAAAGATCAGGTATGATATAACATATAAACGAGGTGCGTTAGAGAGCTCCATATCATGATAATTCATTACTTTGATTGAATATAACTGGCGTATACTTGATGAAAATCGATATTAAAACTAACTATTACACTCTGTTGTGTGATTTTCATTATCTAGAGTTTTACAACATTGATCAATGATGAAAATAAAGGGTCCACTGAAAGATGTCATTAAACTTCAATACGCTTTGCTGTCAAAGAGAACGAAGGAATTTTTCTCAATGAAAAATACAGCTAAGCGTAATTCACAGAAACAGTTGTTCTATTCTCTAATCTACGCTTACATGAACATGACCAAATGGTTTTGGAGAACCATGTTGCACATTTTACGATTGCAATTGTCAACAAATATATCAAAATTAGACTATTCCACATTGGCAAAAGCGCCATAGATTACTTTGACAGCGATAGACAAAAATTCAATGAATTAACATTATTTAAGGAACAACAATCTTATTCCCTATCATTTTTGTATTTTGCTGCAATTCATCATTTTGTCAAAATATATTTCATTTCGGTGAATTGAACTCGAGAAAAAAGCAATGGTTTTCCGAGGCAGTGTCAACAGCTGTATTGATTTCTTCTTCAAAAAATATTAATTATTACCGGATTTTCGAAAAGATATTGTTTCACGACATTTTTGAATTTATTCATATTATTGATGTTCTTCAGGTTTGTTGGAAGCATGTTGAATAGTTTTGGACCAAAGAAAGACGAATCTCTGCGTATGGCTTTTTCTGTAAATTGGTATTTGTATATTTGAGTTTTCTGAGAATGTTGTGGGTCTGGGAATATTAGTTACATATCTGTTAATGTTTGGAAACATCCATAGAGAACACTGATAACTGTACAGACATCTTACTTTTAATAACTTAGTTTCCTTGTAAACATTTTTCATTGAGAAGCGCCAATTTTTTTCAATATTATTTTCAGTAGCGAGTTTTATACTGATTTTGAGTTATGCAGCATATTGTAGAAAGTACCACCCCATACTATAATACAATATTGAGAGTTAAAATTTATGCATGAGAAGTCTCATTCTTTCAATGACATGTGACACTTGTTCATCCCATCTCAAATGGTGGCCAATAAGTACACTCAAATATTTCATAGATGTTGTTTTCTCAATAGTGGTACAATTACAGAATAATCGGTTTGCGCAACTAGGTTTATGTGGATACAATTCGATATTGCTTGGCTGAGTACTCGAATTCAGTGAGAAAGTCATGAATCAGGTTTTAGTTTTGACATTCAAACTAAGTAAATTATCATTTAACCACATCAGTACTTTTTGCAGTATGTAAAACATGTCATGTTTCACCTTTTAGTATTAAGGCAATATAAGCAAACTATGTGCCCCTGAAAATCTCTGATCTGTGTAAAGCTGTTTATGTAAGCAGCTGTTTACGTAAGAAGTGCATCAATTATTTATGTTACACCCCAACCTCCAAATCTCCACGTCGTCAATCACACCTATGTCTTTTCTATCCAGTACTAACTGTTTTTATACAGTACAATTGGCTTTGTCATCCTGGAAAAAAATTCAGTGCTTTAAAATTCCCTCCAAATTAATCATACCAATGTGACGACCATTTCCCCGCACGCACTAGTGCCAGTTCCTTACTGATAACGATATTATACACTCCGTCCCTTGTATTCCTTTGTCCATAATCTGTAAAGATAGCACTTCAGGTATCAAATCCAGTCGCGTGGTGGCCGTGGTGGTGGACGAACGTGCTGATAACGTCCGTCCACAAAGAAGGTACGCAGATGCCATGTGCTATCGTGGGGCTCCGTTTTGTGTTGTACTAGTCCATTGAATAAATACTGAAATGTGTGACAGTTTTTGAAAAAGTGAGGTTTAAGGGCCCCTTTATTCAGGCCGGTATCCAGGCCGGGGTGGTTCGGATAACCACGTAAAGGAGCCATATATGTGAATTTAAAAATCCGAAGAGGAGGCGACCAAATGAATTAATTTAGAGAGAGAGAAAGAGAGAGAGAGAGAGGTATCAAATCGTTTGCCTCAATAATTATCTGTCGATGCAAAGAAAACTTTGAATTCACATAAATCCAAATATCAAAAGTCAGGAATTACTTGTGTACTTCACAAAATTCAGAAGTGTTTTCAAAACCTTGTATGGTAATCATTTTTTCAGTTTGATTTTGATTTGTCCTTGTTTTTTCATGAGGTCAAACACGATAAGGATTAAGTGGAAAAAATATTCTACTAATACTTGCATTTTAGATCATGACCTTTGCCCTTTATTTCATTAACAGTGAACTATCGTTTTTTTGTATTGTCATGTATTGCTGATGGAATGAGAAGGACTATATCATCAATCTATGGAGTAAAATAATAAATTCAAAAGTAAGTTTATTTAAAAGGTTATGAGTTCGACGAAGTAGGAAGATTTTAATTGCGCTATTTTTCTTATACTCAGTGTTTAATCTCTGTAGTAATCAGAGTTTTCACTGAAGTTCGTTGATAAACACATATAACTCAAAAAAAGTCACTTTGCAGACACAATCCCTTTTGAAACGCCACTCGGGATAAGAAAAATCCTCTTAAACTTGCGTGCCAAACCACAATAAACAAACACCGTTGCCATTATAAATGAATACACCACCTGTTTTTGTTCTATTTTATATCCTCCCGATATTTCTCGCCAATCCATTTGGAAATTGACTTGTGTTCGATGTCTGTGAGTCGATCTCTTATCGCGTTTCATTGGACTCCTGCTCATAAAGAATCGAAAAAGGGTTGTAGCAGGGTGTTCGTGTTTCATCAACTGTAATCCCCAGAATCCGCCGAATATATAGCACTTTTTCAAAAAGAACTTCTACGTGTGGATTCGGATCGGATTTCAGGCATGTTTTTCTTCGATACTTGATTGAATTTCAGATATCGAATCAGTGGAGCAGAAACGAGTAACGGAGTGTACGTGAAACCTGTATTAGAGCAACGTGTGATAGAGGAGGAGCTACTGATATTGTCTGCGATTGTTTAGATATATGGAAATCAATCTAATATTCTGAATGACTAATGGAAATTCATGGGTTAGGGTTGGGAATGGAACTCTGACAAACTCTAAAAGCCTGACTCGATCCGCAAAGTATGTGTTGTGCCGTTTCATTATTTCCCAAACAGAGACGACACGAATCGTTTTCCAAACGTCCAAATCTCTGTATATGGTGATTGAGACGATAATAACTTATAAGAAGGCCTCTTAGACAATGTGATTTATTCCTGCTATAGTATATAAATTACTTGCTCACATATTTCGAAGGATATATGAATGTCATGAAATAGATCAATCCTATTAGAATTTGCTCGAAACTGTTCTTGCAGTCCTGATCTTCAGTGAGTCTTTGCAAAGCTCACAGCAATGGGATCTGATCCTGGTTCAGACCAGATGAAATTTTTTGAGTTTTCTATGAGCAGGTTGATATGTCTGTCAATTCAATTCAATTTTCTCACTCTCCGAGAAAAGGATTGTGTAAGGTAGTTCGTATTCAACAGTTGAAGGTATTAAGATGAAGATGATGCTCAGATTTCTATGACTGAATTCTGCTAGGCTCTGCATAAGCTAGTTTTGCGCAGTTGGTAATATGTAACAAATTTAAAAATCATTATTCTGGAATCTCTTGTGGTGAAAAAAATTGTTGGAAATCTGATCTTAACAATACGACCGAAGAAATGAAGTGATAAATCAAAAAAGTTTCTATTTGTTTGAATTTGTTGGTGAATTCAACCACCCAGATACTTCATTGATTTCGTGCAGCTTTTTGGTAGTAGCAGAACTACAAATCGAATGTACTGAAAATTACTTTTTTTACACCAAAACTTCGAAATGGTTTCTACCGCTAATCTTCAGACCAAATAGCCAGTCTCGAAGGTGTCTCAGAGAATATCACTACCGCCTCGACTTCTCACGAATAACATTGTCATATTCCGACTAGTTAACACAAAATGCCAATGAACCATACACAAAAATCTTCATGAATCACTCCATCGATTGATGACATACAGACGGATCTGGCGGGTACTTCAATATAATTCAGCGCCAATCTCAATTCATTTCTTCAATGTTCTTTGCTAGACGACAATCGGCAACACATGAAAATTAATTTCTTTATGAATTCATGGCAATGCTTTCAAGACGAAATAAATCAAAATGCTATTGAGACGCTAAATGCTTTGTTTGAAAATATTTCATTAATTTCAAATATCATTGTTCCCGTGGATGAGGCAAGTAATTGTGAACCGCATTCAAGCAAAAAATCATTCGGACTATTCTTTCAGTTCTCTGGTAGAGCCTCGAATATTATTCCGTAAAAGAGTTCTTTTGAAATTTGTTCGCCAACCAAATAATTTCATGGATTTTCCTTTTTAATTTCCACATTAATTTTATGTGGAATCTCAATATATGCAAAACTTCATACTATAGACATGGTATTGAAATTCGAATCTATGCAGGGAGATCACGTGAACGGCAAGAAACGGAGACTTCTTGGTCAAATTGTGAGAGAGTTGTCTGTTTAAGGTTGCTATTGGGTAATATAAAAATATATGTTGATACTTGAGATATACGAGAAAAAACGAAAATTTCACCAGGTAGTTCTTATACCCAGAAATATGAAAAATCTCAACAGATCCTCAGAATATATAGATAATCTACACATATCTTTGAAATTTGAAAAATGTAGCTGTTTCTATAGAAATTTTCGATTGGAAATGTGCATTGATTATCAGGAAATTCATGCAGCTCACTACGATAATCCAGAAAGTTCTGGTAACTCGGTGATTATGAGACATTTTCTTTCATTACGATCCTGATAAACTCTCCACTGAAAGAAATACTCTTCGTACTATGGCTGACTCTCAAAAATTTTTATGAACTTCATTTTATAATCATCATTTACTTGGGATGAGTTGATATAATAATGATGATTTTTATTCGCATTTAATTACATAGTTCAATATAAACATAAAAATATTTCAGAAAGGATGACAAAAAAAATATACACATACATATATACAGTGTGTCTCACTTCTCATGGAAACGCCCCCGTATCTTCCGTAATATTCGAGATAGAACGATGAAACTCTCAGGACTGATGGAAATGCTCAAAATGCACCTTTCACCTGAATGGGGTTGGCCAAAGTGATATACACTGTCCGCCACTCGCGATGGAACATCCCATTTTTACGGTAAAATATATGAGGGGGCAAAATAGTCTCAAAATTCCTTCAGATTCGTGATCGGGAATACCAACTTATTACGAATACACTTTTTTTCTGAAAAAATTTGAGTCTTGAAAAATCCGAATTTGTCTCACTTCTTATGGAAACACCCCCGTATCTTCCGTAATATTCGAAGTGGAACGATGAAA
>WOGO01008461.1:0-10639 GCA_015342085.1 Leptinotarsa defecta
TACTTTTAAAATAAATACCTAAAATGTTTATATTTTTACATTTCTCTACTACTTCATTGCTTATATAGATATCTACGACCAAATCAATAGTTTTCCCATCGACTATAAATTATCTCACAACTAATTATGAAATCGATAAAAGTTCACAACTATTCTATATTTTCAAGTGGGGCCAGATTCTGCATACATGTAGACGAAGCAGTCATGTAAAACAGATAACACCTCATTAATTACATTACAAACAGGATCAGTCCCAATACCGATCCTTGAAGAACACCGTCCAAAAAAGTAAACTATTAATTGATATGACTTTATAGACAAATATGTACTAAGTCAAACATTTCCAATTTGAGTCGTTCACAATAGTTTATATGTGCGACTGATCATTTTCTGTTTTTTCATTAAACAACCTCCCAAATGTATCATTTCAGAACTTGAAACAGACTTGTACAATAAAATGATCATTTAATACGCTGCCAAGATGAATTCACTATATTATGTCAACGATTTTTCTGTTTTCTCTCATCTCATACATATTTTGGATTCACTACCTGAATCTCCAGAGAAATATCCGAAAATGCTAAAGGGACAATGAAAATCATATTTAACAACCATCCCACGGTTCTCCCGTCTCCTAGAATCTCGAAATCCTAACCACCAGACCAATATAATTTAATAATTGAACAAAGCCAGCCTCGCACAACCTCCGTAACAAGATACTTCTCTGGTACGAAACAGAAATACACTGCCGCAAAATAAACCAATTATAAACATCATCCCTGTACCACTCCGCTGGGGCCTCTTTATACTTGCCATGGCAACACCTGAACAAATGACAATAGCGACGGTAAGATGTGCATCAATGACAATACGACGATTTCTAATCTTCGGATCATATTAGTGAGGTTAGGAGCGAAATGTAAATAGCGATCAATCGCTGGATTCATTTTCCCGTACATTTCTTATGGAAACCTACCGATAATGTAAGATTTTTACTATAAAAGGTTTTATAACCAACGGGATACGTGGGTTTCACTGCACAACAACTTTTTCAATGAGTCATGTATGTAATACATTAATCAGTGGTGCCAACCCATTAAGGTTGTTTTGCGTGAGAAAAATGGACGCATAATCGAAACATAACCTCCAAGAAGCCCTCTGAGACTGAAATTTTACGTTTAATGAAAGAAATTATAGAAATCTGTTATGGTGATCTACTAAAACAAAACGGAAGGGTGTACAATGCACAGAAAATTCGCCACATCCACTAAACGCAACAAATACTCGCAAACTTTCCTTATTTTGCACCTTATTGGCAACACTAGTTTTTCATTTTCAGCTCATCTCATGTCTCACTACCGCTTTTCTGTCAAATTTCATAGACCGATCGAGCATAGATCAATCTGTTAGCCTTAACCGATGCACGAAACATAAAAGAAAAGAAGAGGTGGTTTTGATCTATTTGTTTTGATTCGTTGTTTGCAAAAAGGAGTTTGAAGTGTACTACTGAATCGTGTTGGATCCAAAACAGTTTGAGGTGAAATTTCTCTGCTGCAAAATGGAGGGGTGTAAACGATGTGTTTGTGATTTTTGGCACAAAGAAATCTAAGGTAGAAGTCTGAACCTCAGATCCCCGGATATTGCAGTTCTAGTGTTTGGAAAAATTGCTTGTTTACTTTGGCGTTTTGCTGTTAGTTCAAATGATATTTGTTGTACGGTTTTGTTCTATCTTTATTACGTTTCAAGGTAGCCCTAAAAACGCCATTTTTTGAGAAAAATATATAGAATAGATGGATTTCCTATTAGTACACAATTGTCGTAGTACGTTTTTATTCGATCTAATACATTTTTCTTCCGTCTTCGATGACTGTTTTTCAAAAGATTGCGGTAACATTGCTAATGAATCTCGGACACTCTGAGGTAGAACAAATCTGCTGAAACAAAGAGAGAAAATGCGCAGATAATCTTTAAAAACCAGAAGCCACAACAAATGCACAAAAATGTACTCTACGCTTTGTTGGCAGCACTGCTCCCGCGGAACACTCCGCAAAATAAACCAATTACAATTATCAATTCTGTCGGGGCCTCTTTATAATTTCCAGGGCAACACCTGAACAAATGGCAATAGCATCGGTGAAATGTGCAACAGTGACAATGCGTTCTTGTCGAATTTAAATCTATTGGAAGAACTGTACCAGACTTAAGATCTTATAGGTAATACGGGGAAAAAAGGAACCTTTCTTTAAATCTTTTCAACTGCCAAATGCCCACAAATGTTATGACTCGGACCTTTTCAATAGAATACCACCGTGAAACTTGAGTGACAGCGAGTAAATAGGGCCGTAACCTTCTTTATGTCTGTCTCTCTCTCTTTCAGAGGATACTGTCGAAGGTTCGCCAGTGGCGTACCTCAGGGCTTTCATTGTAATAATATACACGATGAAAATTTTATCGATGAACTTTCACGTGTTTTAGAAACCTACCTTTCGAATTTTCGACCACGTGTGCAAAATATCTCAACTCAAGTGATTTATTTTGATCGTGAAAGTAACATTATGTTTTTTTCTTGATGACGAGTTTATTTTCAAGCTACAGAAAAAAAACATTCATAACTTAGATGGCTGTATTTAGTATTCGAGTTGCATCGTGTATCTACTTTATGAAACTACTTTGAATTACCGAATCTTGGTTTCAAATGTTTTACGTTTTAGTTGCTTGTGCTTTCTGAATTTGGTCTTATTATATTAAAATTACTTTTTCCGTTGGCAATTATTTGATTAAGTTTTGGGTGAGTTAGGTAATGCAGATTTGTCTGAATTGACACTTGTTTGTTGGAGGTTTATCTACCATATGAAATAGCCGAAATAGTGGAGCTCTTTTTCTAATTTTCAACATATTTGTTTAGGACTGTCGTTCATCTACCTACTATTTCAATTCTGATATGATTTCTACCACAACTTCAACTTGATTTTTGGCGAAAAATAATTAAAAATTGATGTGAGTGCATCATAATCTTTCTGTCCACAGGTGGTGGTTTAAACTTGACTCTGAATCGCTCATATTGGTTTATTCAAATCAGGAAAAAGTGAAAATCGACAAATCATTAAACGCCAAATCGTAAAAGATAAAATATGGTAAACAAATATATGGTATCGTGTAATGGGTCAAGACTTCCAAGTATAGAAACGCCTCCTTAAACATATTTTGAATTTTTTTTCGAACTTCGTGAAACGATATTTTCAAAAATGAATTAATTCCTAAAGTTTATCACGATCTGACACTTACATACATTTTGGAATTATTGACATAGATTGACATTTATACCATTCCAGAAATGAAAAAAAAACATTTATTAAATAAAATCAAAGAAAATACTATTCGATAATTGTGTTTATACAGCTTTGTTGATGAATTTTGGAAAATGACTCTCTCATACTTCAGGTACTCATGCATTTGTTTTGAATATCGGGTTTATGAATTATTCCCACAGTAAACACAAAATAATTCGTTTGTAAAATTTTTTTCATTTCAAAAACACTTTAAGATTGTGTGTAACTTCGTGCTCTAGAAATAAAACTGATTGCTGAATTTACATTATCATAAAAAGGTAGTAAAAATCTGATCTATCTATTGAAGACACTGTAAGGATACATCCATCCTCTGAATGGATTGATATTATACCTCTTTAAAGAAATGAATTCGGAATATTTCGACCTCAAAGTCGAAAAGATCCCTCATGCAGTGTTCAATTCACTGAACAAAAGTGAGATGAGCAGTGTCGAGTTTGAAATATGGCCCATTTTTTATGATATATTTTGAATACCGGCTCAGATAAATCCAATTAGATCCAAAACTATTTCCCCTCTCTGAACTTTACATGAGCATGTAATATAGAAGGATTATAAGCATTGAGAAATGTGCACAAGATGAGAGAATGTTTGCCCACGTTTCGCCAACTTAGTTGGCATAATCAGGACATGATTAATAAAAGTAACACCACTGAACACCCCAGAAAACTAAAACATCCCTCCGATTCGAAGTTAAGCCCCAAAATATTTCTAAGAGGTACTTTCAGTACGCCTATGATTTACACAGTCAGAGAGTCGACATATTTATTTAGAGTTTCAGACACGTTCTGTCAAAATAGACGTTAAACAGAAAAATACATCCAGGCGAAATATTAGTTTGTTTATTTGGAATAGACAGACGCAATACTGACTGAATTACCAAACTTTCAAGTATTCAACAGTATCGAGGTTTGTTTGGAAGTCGTTTTTTAAATAAGCTAAAAGAATTTTAAGGCCATTTTCGGGATCTTGACCTACCAAAACAGAAACAAAATTCAAATTTCAGTTCAGAACGATAATTCACTAAACGCTATACTTCACTATCTTTCATTCATCTGAATACCTGTGTGAATATTACCCGTACTTTGGCACAATTCCATCTCAACTTTCGACCACCATCGCATCGTCGACACATGTTCATCGTCTCAAGTTGTGTCTTGTTAATGTATCTCACATTTTGAAGTCTGGTGTCGTCGGGAAGTTTCATATCTATTTAGCAATATGCCACAGGATGTTTCATTTATACGTTATTAGTAACCTGTTACATTTGAGAAATCTGCTGTTTCGTTGTTCCATGTTTTCATTTTGTTTGCGATGCCTGGAAACATCAAGATGAATGGAAGTTTGTTCAAACTTCCATTTCGAAAGTGAAAATTGGCGACATTTACTATATTTGAATTTAGATGTTTTAATCTTATTTATTTCCAAAAAAGCTCTCGAATATAAATCATTCAATGTAATTTTCTCTTCTCTTTTTCACTTACGCAGATTTTTGCTATTTTTTTGACAATCAATGTATGCTTTATTCTTTTGATTAATTTAATTTTTGTTATTGAAAGTTCTAATAATTCATCCTGTATTAGACATCTATTCTATTAGAATATAGAGAAACTACCACATACTTGTTTGAAAACTGATTTTTCAAAAAATGATGAAACTATTTCAAGTGTATACGGATAAATTCCATTTTTTTTTAATCAGTTATAAAACACATAGCAGTTTGAATTGAAGGGGTTATATTTTTAGGAGTGATTAATTTTTGGGAAAAAAAGTTTTTGGCTTTCTACTACTCCATCTCGATACAAAAAAGATGAGGTAATCTTCCAAAGAAAAGAAGGAAGTAATCAATTTGAAAATAAGTAACTCTATACATACACTTTGTGTCTGAAAAATACTTCTTTGCATGATCTACACATCCATGTATAGAGTTACTATAAAGAGTTACAGAAAAATATCGAAATATCTGATACAGCGTAGCTCTAGCATTCATTCAACATTTCTCTAAATATTTTACAACTGAAACAAATTGATAGTACTTCTATTTTTCGACAAACTTATTTTCCTTCAAGTTACCACAAACTATGCACTTCATTCCCATCATAGAAAGCAGGTACGTTTGGATATTTATGACCGTCTATCACTTGATTTATATACCTCAGTATAATCTCTTGACATCTCAATAAACTTGTTGCCAAATAAATGGCTTTACGATTGTAAAGAAATTTTATGGGATTTTCCCATGAAATATGACCTCTCGTTTAGAGAAAGTCTAACAAAATTTGTTTCGATAATTTTTTTTTCGGAAATGTTCAAAAACACTTATCGGAACAGTGATTGGATATAGATGTCTTACCTCGATTTATTGATGCCCTTCTCGATTTTCAACCCTTTCTTCTATACGATCTGCAAAAGAAATATAAAATTATTAGTGCAATCAACAACAGTTACAAACAAACTAATATTACATATACAGAGAATAGATTTTTGTTCGTTTGTAATGGATGAACCCAACAACTACTTTACACATTTTAAAAATTCTTCTACCTCTAGGAAAATCTCTACGAAATTAAAATAATGTAATCCAAGCTGCATGAAAATGATTTCACATAGGACTTATTTTGCAAAGCCACATTACTAAGCCATTGTAATTTTTTGTCAATCTAACATTGAAAACCGGATTATTTCTCAACTGCTTAGAAACGGCCCTAATTATACCAATAAAGTGATGTCCAGTTAAGTGTATGATCAAAAGTTTTTGACAATATTTCAAAAAAAAAACTTTTTAGACAAAAAATATAGATTCAAAGAAGTCAAATCTACAGAAGATACAATGGTGCTCCTACAAATCGAATTTATAAATCGTTAGATGCGAAAAGCAGGCTTTTTTAGACCGTAACAAAGCCTTTGACACCGTCTGTCATGAATAATTTTTTCACTGCCTTGAATTTTTCGTTATTAGGCTATAACGCAAACATTATTGAAAAGCTACATATCTGGGTCAGTTGCAGGAAAAATATTGAGAATGGTGTACTCCAAGGAACGGTTTTTGGGCTCATGAATAACTTGTTCAAATTAGATAGCTTTGCCGATGACACATCATTTCACAGTGGCCTCAGCTTGCACTATTTCAAACTACTATCTTAAGAAGTTAGTGAAGAATTTGACACAAATTCAAGATTCTCGCTCAAAAAGACACAAATTATAATTTTTGTTAAATTTTATGACACTAACAAAAAAAGAACCTGAAATTATTTGAATTTTTTCCACTCTAAACCTTCTACATTGTCCTAATCTTACATTCTATACACTCTGATTTTCTCTATATCAAAAAATCATTAACACTAGTGAATACTAAAGGTATCGTGGCTCCTGTCTTTCAAAAGCGAGAAATATAACTACATGATTATTGTCCCACACAGTGGATTTGAATTACAATCGCAGTAAAGTTTGGTGCAGCTGCAAATTTACACCATTCACGGCGACATAACAATACGGCAAAGTTAAATGAAATTCACAGGAAATTATAGTCCTCGCTAAATATATTCTACGCGTAAAACTGTCGCTGTGTAGGGAGAGAATTATGAGGTATTTGAAACACGATCACCACTAACATTGCCCAGAAAAAATATTGAGTAAGTCGTTCAAGAAAGACTATACGTTTGATTATGAAAAAACGTTTTCATTCCAAAGACAGATGAGCTTTATGCGGTTCTTGTCCCGAACGTTATATTGGTCAATCACGGAGATCTTCCTCCAAGAGAATAAAAGATCATAGAAACAGTTTTTTCAATGAGAAAACTAATTCAACTTGAACCATATTTCCACAGAAATGCATGAATGCGTAGTAATGACTATGAAGTATCACATTTGGAAGAGAAAGGTTTAATACGATTCATTTCAATGAGTTGCCGTTTTCATTGATCCAATAAAAAAAAAGAGAATTTCATTTCCATAAAATCTTTTACAACAATTCCATACTATTTCAACGTCACGTTGAGAAATGAACCGCATCTTCATATCCATCAACCATTCAAAAACCTCTTTCTTCCCAACAAACTGAAAGCCGATACGAAAGCCACATATTTCATTTCGTTTGACCCCATGTACGTTCTCCAGCTTTTGTGACAAATGTACGAAATCATTTATCCCATTATACTTGATCTCTTAGTCGTCTGGCTGGTTAGTTAGTACCGCTGTGAGTACTTCTATGTGGGTGACACTTATTACTCGAAAGTGGGAAGGAGAGATGTTTCCCATACATGTGAACTTACTGATTAATGGCTTTTTCAGATAGAGGCGTCAATTTTCATGAAAAATGGTGGGCATTCAAGTTGTCCAAATAAGGAGAACTTGTCGGCTATCTGATTGAAAGGTAAAAAACCTGTAGATATTCTCATTTTCCAGTCTAAGAATGGTTAGGAGAAAATGCAGTGAGACGTCATTACGTTAAGTTATGGAAGGTTAAATAATTGATGAATAATTGAGGAGATTTTCGAAAAATGCGACATGTTATATATGGCAAATATTTTTACGAAAACAAATTTTCTTTCTAGCAAAAAAAATAAAGCTGTTGAAACATGAACAGCAATTTCACTCAGCCATCAAGAACTATTATTACCTTTCACGAAGTCGAAGTTTTCTTCAATTAATGATAGTAACAATAATAATAACAACGAAAATTAACATCAACATTCAAATCAATAACAGTGAGAAGCGATGTTAGTTAGAATTGTTGCTCTGCCACATAATTCAATTGGAAGAGGAATAATTTTTATGAAAGATTAGTTTTTGAGGAATTTACCTTCTTCATTATTATATAGAAAGTGTTAACATCCGAAGAGAGGAAGAAAAAACTAAATTCAAAGGACACGTCAATTTGTATCTCTAGGGGGACTAATTCTGATATGAAAATCATACCCGAAACTTCAGCAACTACCCCCTCTATTTTTGTCAATGACATGGGGGGTTGAGTGATACATCATTTGAAAGGTCTTTTGTCCCTCTATCACTTCTGTGATTTTTTTCGAAATTGGTTTATTTGTTATTGGGAAATTGAATGTTGAGTGTTTTATTTAAGAAAAAACAGAAAATTCGCTGTAGTTCATTTTAATCAAGAAATCAACAATAAATAATATCATTGGAAACAAAATCAACGAATAAATTGTTCAAAATGACCTTCACCTACTTCCATACAATAATACAGTCTACTCTCGAAAGTATTCCGTACATCATTCAAGATGTCCGTAGTCAGCAATCGGCATTCTCGAACAATTTTCTGTCGCAGGTCTTCTAGACTTTTATGCTTAATAGAGTATACATTCGACTTCAGGTGTCCCCACAGAAAGATGTCCACCGTTGTGAAATCAGGTGGTCTAGCTGGCCACTCCACTGGACCCCTTCTGCCGATCCAACGCATTGGAAAACGTATGTGTCTCCATTGAGATTACCTTCAATGAAGAAAGGTCCAACATTATAACTATCAATAATGCCGGCCTAGACATTCAATTTTTGTGGAGTTTGTGAATGTGTTTCCATCACCAAATGAGGATTCACATCGCTCCAGTAACGACAATTATGTCTATACACTTCACCATTCAACATGAAAGAACTTATGTCTGAAAAACATATATTTCATGATAGGTTTGGGTTATTGGTCTATTTCTCTCAAGAGGAAGAGTTTATTCTTCCTCTTGAAGATTTGAGAGACGATTTTGCAAAAACTTTATGTCACGAGAAGGCATAATGACAGTTGTGTATAATTCTGTATAATGAAAATCTCATATTGAAGTGTTAAAAATCAGGAAATGTAGCTGTGCTCAACGCCAACTAACCATGATTTTCCGACACAATCGGCAACGAATCATGGCCACTTGAAAACAACTCCAACAAATCACCTGGAAATTCCATCTGGCCCCTGAATCTCCCGTCGATGGACACAAAACAAGTCACCCATCAAAGTGAAAACAACTGCCAACAGACGATATTACAATAGCTCAAGAGTGGGAACAGTAATGATTCACCGTGTGCTTGCTGCTTTGACATTTGCTGTAGTTCCGACAGTTTCAATTATCGTCGCCACAGTTGTTCCCGATCCACGAGAAAAGCAGGGAACCCGGCGAACTTGGCTGGTGTTCCATGGTTTCAGCGGATACCTTTTGCACCGATGGTTACCGCACATTTTCAGTAACAGAAGTGGATGGTTTGTTCCACTCAGTCAGTCGGCCGTCAGGTGTGACGTCGGTTCGAGCCTAGAGGCCGGACAATTGATTTTTCACTGCCTATCGTCCAACCCGTGCCGAGAATCGCACGATTAAAGTAAATACCTCGTTAATCCTATGTTCATATAATGTTCTTCTTTTGAGTGCGGTAGAATCAAACGAAAAATCAATATCGGCAAGTATGAGTATGGCAGAGGTGGAAGGTTTTATTTTCTATACATTCCCGGAAAAAATGGGGTTCATAAAGTAGTTAGAAGGAATACAATGAATACATACCAGAATTATATTATACTAGCGAGCCGCTCCGGCTCCGCACGGGTGCAATGCTAATACTATATACATATAAATGCGTGCAATCGTCTAATTGTTTTTGACAATATTTCGATGAAGAAATAATTATATACCCTAAATCAAAATCAGCGGGAGAATCATCTGGAAGATCTTGATGATTTGATCAATGATCTTTTTTGATAGCTGCGTTGCCCTTATCAGCAGGTACAGTTTCCAAAAACATTGAAATAACATTTTATTAATTCAAAGTGCAATTTTCTGATTTTCTTCACAGTTTTGACTAAAAAGACTTAGGTAATTTGGGAAATATTAAGTGATTTGCCTATCTTTCAACATATAACGGGTGATTTTTTAAGAGGTATAGGATTTGATTTCCAAAACAACAAAAGGAATTTGAAAAAATTGATGAAATCTTTATTGGAATCGATAGAACGATCAATATAACTTAATGTTTGAAGATGATTTCATGCAAATGTTTAGATGGCCCATGCGAAAGGTCCAACTTTGGTACACTCTCTCTAACATATGGACTGGTATTTCATGTATAAATGCTTCAATATTGGCTTCCAGAGCGTCAGTCGTTGCTGGTTTATCCCTGTAGACATGAGCTTCAACATGACCCCACAAGAAATAATCCAAAGGCGTTAAATCACATGATCTAGATGGCCAATTGACGGTAACGCTCCCCGTTCACAGTAACGTTCCGGCCATTATCTTTGAAGAAGTACGTCCGGATGATGCCACCGACCCATAATCCACACCAAACAGTGACTCTTTCGGGAT
>WOGO01008462.1:0-10639 GCA_015342085.1 Leptinotarsa defecta
TTTGCAAGCATCACTTTATCCATTTTTTTCAAGGTACCATATTTTGAAAACATTCTAAGTGAAAACCCCATTCCCTTGATAGCCTCCCGATCCAGTTAAGCCCATCTTTACACTTGGCTGCACCGTGCTGATGAGGCCAATAGCCAGAAACACATGTCCACTATTTGTTACATTTTTGATTTGTATCATACACACTCGATAAAATCTCTCTCTGTATATATATATATATATGGAATAACGGGGTCTCTCAGTCAAAAAATCAAAAACTCTGCTTTACTTTGCCAAGCTTTCGCTTCTAGTGGAAAGCTTCTTCAGGGCCTATAATTTATTGAGTTATGGGTTTTTTTGCCAATGAATAAAATTACAAATCATACTTACAGTAGAAATGAGTAAAAAACAATTAATTGAACATATAAATCGACGAAAAAAAATAAACATTAATGGAGTTTTTTGGTTTGACAAATGTCATACCTTCACATACCTTTAGAGTCAAAGATTATCAAATCATCATGCCCATTGAAAAATGACATTTATGCCTTCTTTTCAACACCAATCTGAGTAAAATTACAAGATGAAGCATTCAATTCATTCATAAAATTTCAACTCTATGTCATGAATGAGTTAACATTACTCATGTCATTGATAACAGTACGTAATCATTATTTCATTTGATTTGATCCCAGCCTCAGGAATCTTGTTTCAATTGAAGGAGGTTTATTTCTAGCAGATAATACTGTTGATGCTTCTGAATGGCAATCCATACAAGAATCAAAGTGTAAAACCTAAAAGTTAGAAACAATTAAAGACAGTTATTGCTGATGGTCTAAGTGCCAAAATGAAAATTTCAAGGAAGTGAAAAAATAGGGCATTGGCAGGTGTAGTTGGATTGGTTAGCATGAAATGAACAAAAGTATAAATATAGCACTTAGATCATTCAGCAGATCCAATTTTCAGTTGATGATTACATATACCCTGCTACGAAAACCATAATTTCAGTGGTTTCCTGTTGACTATAACATTGGTTGATTGGTTTTTTGTCTATATAGCAAAACAAGTCACTCGCAGAGTACCATTCATGCACATTTTTGGAAGCAACGTTATATTTTTCCAATAATCTAATGTCAGTTCTGTCCGAAATTGTTTCATTTACATGAAATGAATTATGCAGAACGATGCTGATTTTCTTAGAGTTAACATTTTTCGAAGGATGCCTTAAAAATTGCCAATTCTTGTTAGATTTTGCCAGAGTCTGAGTCTCTGCTCGTGTGGCAAAACGTAAAGTGATACCAATGACCGGTAATGATCCGATAAAACCGTTTGCAGCGATTTTTTTGTGAGGGAGGGAGCGACTTCATTACCTTGAAGACCAACATGGCCAGGAATCCAGACTAAAGGCAATTTGTTGAGTCTTCTTTTAGAGGAGAGTTCTGTTGGTAGTTCAGTACCAATTTGAATGTTGCTTGATGAGAGTTAAGTGTTCAAGAGCCAGATTTTTTTTGATTCATCTCTTCACACATGAATCAATTATGTAGGTGTACACCTGAAACAGGTCCCTAGATAGGTTGATATCTCACTATGGATCTGCGACTTTATGCACCAGAAACTGAAGGTTTTTTGATCTATCAGTGGATCAATAACTTCCTGCTTCTACTCAAGATCAGGATTATATATGGCAAGTCATAGTTGACTGTGGGGGGTATTGAATCGGAGGTCATTACCAGATTAATCTGACTCCCAGTATCGATCAGTAGTGGTCTATACTATCTGATCAATCTGCTACACTTGTGCAATACGCATCTTGCTTCTCTCTCTCCTGTAAAGTGTTGAGATGAAGTAGATCTACAGAAGGATTTCTATAGCTACTGCTCTGATGAGGCAGATGTTCTGTTTGCTGTGAAGTTTCTGACCACAACAAATAGCCAATGGATTTGTTTGGGCCCTAAGACTCAATATTTTTTAAAGACTTTCTGATGTGCCCGAAAGGATGGTCTGACCAATCTAGAACCTTTAGAATCATTCAACCAATAATCCTGGATTTTATAAGGTAACTTGATCCATCTATTTTTGTCACACGAACTGCAAGATTCGTTGAATTCAAATAGCCTGAAAGACAAAGAATCATCTCAGCAGATTTCCTTGAAACGGCCAAAAGTGTAGGTACTATTCTCAATGAACCCAGAAACGTGATATTTCTGTTCGACAGTGATTGATATTTTTTCAAATTGCTTATGTTATCATCGATCGCGTGAATAACCAACTTCGTCAGCAATGACGACAAAAAACCTCATCGATGATAAGTTCATCTGAAATATCCTCAAAGCGTCAGTTGAATCGACTCACTAGATAGATTTTCCAGAACATTAGCTTGTGACAAAGACCATTAACAACAAATCCACGCAACAAACGCCTCGCTATACCCCAACCAACCGCTCCCAGAGAGTGTTTATCAGAAAAATATCTGACTGGTGTATGAACGATTAAAAATAAAGAGGGTTCAGATCCGGCTAAAAATAGATCCGGTACGCGGTGCTAAAGCCCAGGCTGCTAGATCGAGATTCAGTCCAGTTGAAACATCCCGAGACGCCGTTCTAACCTAGTCCACGTCGCCTTTTGCCCGAAATTTTCGAAAAAATGGTTTACGAATCCGACTTTTATACGACAAGACGGCCCTACAGGCAGTCGCCTTCGATTTCGTCTTACACTATTTCGGTGAGTTGGATTATTTTAACTTGAGAGCTTGTGAAACAACTGATGTTTTTT
The DNA here is from genome assembly GCA_015342085.1 of Leptinotarsa defecta. Classification (NCBI taxonomy): domain Eukaryota; kingdom Metazoa; phylum Arthropoda; class Insecta; order Coleoptera; family Chrysomelidae; genus Leptinotarsa; species Leptinotarsa defecta. Next base: position 2,761 of record WOGO01008462.1, read on the forward strand.
GTAAGGGTGTTTTTTGAAGCGTTGTCAGAAGTATTGGGGGTAGTGAAATGGTTGGTAGTGGAAGTTTATGATAGGGCCACAGAATATAGCCTGAAACTTTTTTGATAAAAGATTTGTCTCTGGAAATGGTGAAGCTGGGCTTTTTTATAGTTTTTCAGTATTATCACTGTAAATTTGACAAATTGATACAAAATATCACAAAAATTCATACAGTGTTTCATCAAAAAATTGTGGTTTGTTTTGGGTGCATTACTGCATCAAACAGAATTATTTTTTCACGCCTGGGGTGTCAAATTTAAATAATTTTTTTCCGCGATTGAAATAAAATATTTCAATGCTTTGATTTTGAATGCTCAGGCATTAGAAATAATGTTTTAATGCCTTGACGTTGAGAATAACTTTTTCTTCAACAGACTAAAAAAGTACTCTTAAGAATTTACTATAAAACGAAGTTACTGTTGTCGAAAATATAATTGAAGACGACAAAATTCAGAATTTTATTGAAATTTCAACTCTAACAATAAGTTGGAACAAACCACAGAACATGAAGTTCTATGATTTTGAAGATAGCTAACACATTAGCTACCGAGGTAAAAAAAGTGTTATTATTATCATGAATATAATCTGTTTTGTTCTTTGTCACCATAGTATTAATTTTATCCATTTGTGGAGTACTGCGGTGGTACAATATAACTGTAAGAATATTCATACTCAAACTAATGGCGTTTTACATTTTGTTTATTACGTTCACTGATCGGAGAAATTCCATAGGATTACTTATTTCACTTTTCTGTTTATTATCTGGAAGGTCATTTGATAGTCTACAGGATTCTCTGTGTTGTTCGAAGGCGGGGAATTCGGACAAACAGTGTTCACTCTGAGGTGAACTTTACAGGATTTGCAGTTAACAGGTTCTCCTTTCTTGAAGATATGCTGGTGGGTCGGTATTTTGTTTTTTTGGGATCCGAGAAAATTCTTTCACTGAAATTTGTTTCTGCAGCTATAGAGCCTTCAATATAACCTTCGGCTATTTCTGATGATATCCATCCCCCATGCCTTTTCAACGTGGTTATATCTGCCCCAGAGTCCTCTAACGATATAACAATGTAGCAGAACTTCTGCGTAAACAATGTCCAGTGAATTTCCATGGGTTTGGAAATTTAAAAAATTTTGCAATATCTTTTGGCATTTTTCCAAATTAACGGGCATCAAGTTGTTATTTGCATGCCTTACCATTGATATACTATATTATAGTATATTTCCTATGGAAATTCAAATGTTCCACTACAATAAATGAGAGTGACATTTTTGTCTTTGTGTCAGGAACATTAATGAACTTTTTCCCCATATGTTTAGTTTAATCTTTTGATTGTTCCTTCAACCCTTCAACCATATGAGTGGGGACGCCATCTTGTGTATTTTTTTGAATGAAAATTTGGGTCGGACAAAAAATGACTTCGAATTCCTATATATTGCCGCTTCGTTTTTGGAAATGTATCCAAACGCCGTGCCGATAATATATTTTCGAAAAGTGCAAAAGCAAATAAATGCTGGGAATATTGTCCCCCAAACTCTATACAACACAGGTTATTTCCAAACCGTCTTACATTATTGTTATTACGATTTGTCCTAATGCCTATTTAGACTCAAATTTCATCCCATCTCTCTTTATTTTCAAACGACCTAGTTCTGCCAAATTTTTCCACCAATTGTCGAACAATTCATCCAGAAAAATGTCTGTGGGGAAGCTGTTGGTTGGTTAATTTGTCGGCTCGATTTCCACATTTATTATTTGCAAAATGAGGTTCTCCATAACGGATACATTTGAAAGGCATTCAAAAATATGATACGCAAAAAATGAAAATGGTTACAAAGAAATGTAGCATCTTCAACATTTAGATTATTACACTAGGTTTTTATTTACAATCGATTCAACGTCAACGGAAAACGTTCGAGTGGACATGTTTACAGAAGAATAGCAGCAATGGATGGCAAATTGGAAACCGTTTCGGGTATTACTCAACTTCCGTTTCTTTAAAAAAAAATAGGGATGGTCTGCCCTTTTGGAAGATTGACGATTTTGTAATGCTTTTTGGATATAAATTTTCTCCTTCTGTGTTGTTAGATATTCACGTTCTGTTTAGAAACTGTAATGATTATGAAGGTTTTCTGTGGTTATCATTGGCCCGAAATTTTCATTAGAGAATACTTGAGCAGTTGATTCCCAGGTTTGTATGTATGTCAATTATTCATTCAAATTACATATATTTGTGTTCAAATCTGTGTGGAAAACAATGAACTTCTTCGAAAAGAACTTGGTGTCCAGAAAACCAACTTCATAGGTTTTTAGTTCGAAATTTTCGAGGGGTCTTCTTCTAATTCAGGGATCCACAAGTCGTTTTCAATCATTATTCCCTCCTAAGAAAGCACTCCGATTTTTTTTAGCAAGGACTGATCTTAGAACAATGATTTCTGAATCTTTTGATGAGGAATCGATTGCAAACACCACTAGAAGTATGATATTGATGCTGTCGAATTGAATATGTGAGAAGTTTCATCAAATTCTCCAAAACTTCAAAGGGAGCTATGTGAGTTGGTCCTGTGTTATTCTACTCCGATGCTAATTTTCTGATCCTTAGATTATAGTCTGAATAATCCAAATATCTAATGTGGACCAAATAGAAATTCAGTCTATATATCACCTATGAAAATTTGATAATAAACCACACCTTATCAGGATTTTTGTCAGAAGATTGGGGCTTGGGGTCAACATGTCTTTAGACAGATACTGCAGATACTGTTTTAATTCTGATTCTTATTATTTCAGTTACATTTTTTCATTTCCTAATCGATGAACAATGAAGAATTGAAAGAATGAATGTTAGTTTAGGATAGCAGGTATTTTTCGAAATACTTATTAATCATCGACACGTTTATTAACATTTCCTCTTTTAATGAAGAAATTATTACTGCTGATGGAAAGTCTGATATAAAAATTATTCTACAGGATGAAAGTTTACTTCAAGGAAGAATTTTAGAAAAAAACTTCATTTGAATGTGACATTTGTTTCAAATCTGTTTTCTATTTTTCCAGTACACTCGAATGGATTTCAATAACAGTGTTAACATTATTATAGATAATATTGTTATCGACAATGACAATGGTAATGGATTTTACTTCAAGTAATGCGAAAGGAACTTTTGAAAGAATTATCAATTTTGTCAAAATTATTTATGTATTTCTTAAGATCTATCAAATAATTTTCATAAAGATAGTACTGTACGTACGTGGTAACGTGACCATAATGATAGTGACATAATCTATGCGACTTTAAAAAACACCCTTTACATTCTGGATATTTCTATAAACATTCATGATATTCTCAGATATTCTCACGATATTGTTAGAGAAAAAACTCCTGTGACTTGTCAATGATTTGTTGAAACAAAAATAACAATTGAATTTTTTAGACATAATTGTGGAATATTTGGTCATGAGCAATTACGACTAGTGTCTAAGAAAGAAAAGTTGAGCTAAGTTTATCTGAGGAAATTATTGAATTCAAAAACAGGTTGTGCTTGAATTTTTTGTACTAATTTTCCTAATTTCCCTTCCAAAATGAAATGATCGATTGGTAGACGATGAAATGAAAAATAATGTAAAACTATTAATATTCAACTGTATTTTTGGTATGTTGGTGAACTTAAAACATATTTGCTATCACACCAATGCCATTTGTGACATTTCCATATTTTATATACTATATCTTCTGATGAACTCATCATTTTATCTTTTGAATTTTCAATACCAATATCATTATTCCATACGGCAACAAGAATCCACTCAGTGGAAAAACATTTCGTTCTTGTTTCTTGGATTCATTTTTGATCCCGGACTGGAAATTATATTGGTATCATCTGGGTCGATATTTTGTTGGATATATTCTCGCTAAAAACTATTCGTATTTATTTTTATTTGAAGCATATGTCCGATCCCATTTCAAACAATTGAACAGTGTCAAAAAATGATTTATAGGTAACATCCGTTCTGTAACTGTGCCAATATTCTATTTTAATTTATGAAAAACATTAGAAAAATATTAATTGTATATTGAGATGGATGCCAAAACCATTTTAACCTTTACATTTTCAGACCAGTCTTTATTACTATCTACATAAGTGAAGGATGTATTTATCTATCTATAATTTTTCACATTAAATTGTTTAATAATTTTGTAAAACTAAAAAGCATCAGAGTTGAATTGTTGAATCCCCTTATTGCAAATTTTTCATGATGTTTTTACTTCTTAGTTTGTTAAACGAATTTTAATATATTTCTTATTTATTTGTTAAGTTTTTTTATCCACCTTTTTTAGGTATTTGTTGCCTTCCACAATCTGAAAAATATAAAAATTATACTGGAGAACTTTATACAAGTGTAGAAGGGCAAACATTTTAGTTTACCCCGATAAGTTACTGCGCGAAATCAAAGTATTTTTCACAATGAAAAATCTTCTATTTATCAGTAACTTGTCATATTTACCAATTTTGCCTATCAAAAAAATTGCTAGGAAATAATAGAATACTTATCTTAACGTTTCGGAGGCCAAAATTTGCCCCCATCTTCATAAATGGACAAAAAAATTCTAAGATATTGACAGTTATTCCTTTTTGATTATTCATTTCTTAACTCCTTCGACAGGTGTTAAAGAAGTGTTTTTTTACCGGGGTAAACTGAAAAGTTTGCCCTTCTACACTTGTATAAAGTTCTCCATTATAATTTTTATATTTTTCAGATTGTGGAAGGTAACTAACACCCAAAAAAGGTCGATAAAAAACTGATTTTCCTCTACAAAGAATGACTTTCATTGAATTATTTATTCAATTCCGATATTTGTGAAATATTGAAACTTATAATCAGATATGGTTCAATGAAGTGCGTTTGACATTTCATGACATCGTCATAAATATGTCATTACCTGATTATTATTGGTGATATGAATTATCCGAAATCATATTCATATTTTTGATAATTTTAAGGATTAGCATTACCTGTAGATTGCATTATAGTACTTTTTTCAAACTTTTGCTATTATTTTGACCTTAGAAAATGATAAATTTGAGAGTAAAATTCGTTCGGATGAGTTATTTTAATTCCAAAAAATGAAGCCAGCCGATTACTTTTCAGCCAGTTATATTTCAAGTCAACTGGCAAGAATGAGAGGAAATTTAATTGATGAAATGGAAAATTTACTTCAGAAATCACTTAATGATATTTTCTGTATCGCAATCCACGCGAAACTCACTGTACTTTTCATGATAAATTGTCAGATTCAAAAGACAGCGTATTAGTTGCAAATATTTTGGAAAAAAGTTTCATTTTTTGTCCATCTAACATTTGATTGATTGGAAGTTATGGATCATTTATCAAGTGAATAGAATGAGAGGAATCATACAAGTCATTGATATGGATAATGGATAAGACAGGGACATAAACGGAACCTTGCGGTATAACATATATTGAACAATTGTGGCACCTTATCTCAAAATGACCTTTGAAAAATAATAACTGGGGAAACAATTCAACGTTTTCATTCGTTTTCTGGGGGACATTTTTTTGAGGAAATAGAAATTTGTCTGTTTATCAAATTGTGGTGGTTACAGTGTTGAAGCAAGGTATCAAACTTTAATTTTCAATTTCATAAAAAACAATAAAAAATATAAATTAATGAAGTATGATATGAAAAAGTTCAAACCCTACAAACTTCAAGTAATGAGTCAATCTCTCAACACTAATGACAGGAATTTGAAATGTTTCACCCGAAATGTTCCCCACGATAGATTTGTCAGCAGCCTTGTTTGTTCATTGAATTTATTCATCATTCTTGATTTCACTGGTCGGTTATTCCATGAAAACAAATTGTAAAGTACATTGTAAAATATAAAATATCAGTGTTCATCTGTCCATTAATTTTTGCCATAAACTTTTTACCCCAATTTCAACCAAATTACCACAGCCCACTCGATAAACAACACTTATGTTGACATAAAAAAACGTAATTTGATTCCCTACTCGAACTGAAAGCGAGTTTTCAGCTCTGGCTTCTATAGTCGTGAAAATTTCAGTTGGTTATTTTTACTGACTCGAATCTCGGGAATGCTACTTCTAATAATAGGAATCCACAGTTCAGAAACTGGTTATTACGTCTGTTAATGTTTGTCCCAAATCTTAGAAAGCGATATTTTCGAGAGGAGCAGTGGTAGTGCCTAGGCGACCGCTGTGAATGTTACGTAGACACTCTTGGGCTGCCATATACGTTGTCTATTCAAAAATGAGGTGAATTTTCATTATTCACAAAAAATATTTATTTATTTATCAGTTTCTCCTTTCAAAGTAGTCCTCCTCAGATGTAATATACTTATGCCAGCGTTTTCCCAATCTTTGAAACAGTTCTTTTATGCACTTTCTGGTATGTCCTTGAACTCTCTTGTCGATTCAGTTTTGATCTCCTCCATCGTCCCAAAACGCCGTTTTTGCATGAGTCTCTCCAATCTTAGGAAGAGAAAATAGTCACAGGGGGCCGAATCTGTTGAATTCGGCCCCCTGTGACTATGTGAATTTTGCTTTTATTGATTTCCTTTTTCATCACTCCTGAATTTTCAAACTTATATTTTAGTCAACACGTGTTTCTATAGTATTGAAAATAGAGCGGGTTGCCAATATTGTATATTAAACATCTCAGATTCATTACCAAACCACGTGTTGAGGTTTCGCAAATTGTTCAGTAAAAATTACACATTAGAAGTATTCCTTAGTCCTAGTTAGTATCCTGTACTTGCCTCACATATGATGGTGTGGAATATGTTCCGTTGTTAGGTCACGATGCATTTTTTATAGACAATGATACACTTTTTGGTCTTAGACTTGAGCCCAACTGACTTGAAGAAAGCAGAAATCAGATACGTTAATAAGTCGAGGTCTAATATATTGTTGAAGTGTGTCCCGTACGTTACTTGATTGCTTGATATTTGTTAAATAGAGTACAACTCGGTGGTAAAGTCTTCCATGTCGAAAACCAAGTCAAATTCCTCTCTGGGACGAAACTCTTCATTGTGGTCATGAACGTAAGTTATTATGAAGAAGATCTTTTAGTACAGTATAGATGTGTTGAGGTCTGTGATGATAATAAATGTTCCTCATGTTCTGCCCTGATGTAAAATTACTCCTCTACGCAACCTAGATGGCATTTGTTACTTTTTTCAACGTATTTCCTAAGTTCCTTTCATCCCCTCTTTCTAGATGAGCTGTCTTGAGGATTGATGTTTTCTTTTCGATGAATTAGAGTCAAGAGTGTCAGAACTCCAGGAAAGTCAAAGTTATGACAATAATGATAATCATTTGTTAAGTGGTATAGGATTTGCTTTTCAAAACAACACAAAAATTTGAAAAAAATTTTGAAATCTATTGGAATCGATAGAACGATTAATATAATTTAACGTTTGAAGATGATTTCAAGCAAATTTTGTCCGCGGCTCCGCTTTAGATGGCCCATGGTCAAGATCCAATTTTGGCACACTCTCTCTAACATATCGACCGGTATTTCACGTATAAATGCTTCAATAATGGCTTCCAGAGCATCCGTCGTTGCTGGTTTATTCCTGTAGAATGAACCTTACCATGACCCCACGAGAAATGATCTAAAGTCGTTGAATCACACGGTCCAGGCGACCAATTAACGGGCCCCAAACGTGAGATGAACTGTTCACCGAAGGCGGTTCTTAATTGGGACACTGTTTCGCGTACCGTGTAGCATGTGGCACCGTCTTGTTGAAACCACATGTCAGGCATGTCCAATTCTTCCATTTTGGGCAACAAAAA
>WOGO01008463.1:0-10638 GCA_015342085.1 Leptinotarsa defecta
TGCGAAATTTATTTACAGGTAACATCATTCGATTTTGGAAGCTATTCATTACTTAGTGCAGTTGAAATGTTTTTAGTTACTGTATTTTTAATTTAAAAATATAAATTACTAGCTGTTGCCCGTGGCTTCGCCCGCGTAGAATTTGGTTTGTCACGTCAATTTTTGTGACAGATCATTTTAAACAAATAGTTACATTTTTTATTAACCCAAAACTTCAAAACTGACAAAATTCAATAAATTCTTTGGATCCCTATTTTTCCCCCTTGGGGAGTGGAAATTCCTAATTCCCTTTCTTGATGCTCCTTTACGCTATACATAGAATTTACCTGCATATTTCAAGAATCTAGGTTCAGTAGCTTCGGCTGTACGTTAATATAAGTCAATCAACAGGTACCCACTTATATCGTACTAGCTGTTCCTCGCTGTTTTACCCGCGTTACCGTGGGAACCTACCCTATGTGTTATTTCAAATCATGCTCTATCTATATACCAACTTACATTTGAATCCGTTGAGCTGTTTAAACGTGAAAGAGTAAAAAACGTAAATACATTTAATTCATCCATCCTCATAAAACTTACGCATTTATAATATTAGTAGGAGTATAGGATTATCAATGTATAACATTCTGATGCTGTCAGTTTTTTTTAGCTGACGTTATCCAAATTGTATAAGTGGGTACCTATTGATTGACTGACACTCTTATAATAATGTACAGCCGAAGCTACTGAACCTAGAATTTTATAATATGCAGGTAGGTTCTTTGTGTAGCGTAAATAAGCATCAAGAAAGGGATTCAAGAATTTTCACACCCAAGGGGAAAAAGTAGGGGGCTTAAAGATTGTATTGAATTTCGCCAGTTTTGAAGTTGGAAACCTGAAGTTTTGGGATAATAAAAAATATTGTAACCATTCGTTTGAACCAGTCTGTCACGAAACTTTATGTGACAAACCAAATTCTACGCGCGGGCAAAGCCGCGGGCAACAACTAGTAGAAATATACAATCTTCAAAAACCAAATTAAAGTAATTATGAATATATCAGTAAGTAAGAAAACATCATTTCTAATGATCAGAATTTGTTGAACGCTTTAAATAACTGAAGGATTCAAGTTAACACTTTATTCTAAGACTTTCATTGAACAAATTATAAAAACTCAACACGTGTTGCACTGTACAGAAACTTTCTCAGGAGAGTTCCTACTATATGTACACGCCTGAGGATGGACGCATGGATTAACAAGTGTCGGCCAATTCCATCACATAGCTGAACCTGTAAATTTCAATTTTGACTTGCGACATTTCATTCTTCGATAAGTTCATATAAAATTTTATATATGTTAATGATTCTAATATGGTTTGCTTCATCCATTCAAAATAAAACATGACGTGTTAAATGACATAAATACACAATATAAATAACAAGGCAAATACAAATGTACTGTAATTTTGTAAACAATATACGAATGCACTCTATTTATATGCATAATTTTATCTTTATTACAAATATGAATATGAAATATTCAGTTGCAGTTGCAACTTTTTTCTCGCTCTACAATTTGCGTTACAAAACTTTTCAATTTGTCTAATTATCTATTTCAAATAATCAAACACAGCGACCAGTTTTTGAGTGATTTTGACGAATTAAATATTTATATCAATGATAACTTGGTCAGTGAAGACGCTCTCACTATGGTGGTGGGGCAACGAATAATGAGTATTTTATTAACAACACATTTCCTTTGTTTACGAGATGAAGTTTTTAGTTTAGAAATCTTCTCTGACGAAGGTCGTCGGAAGTCGAGGAACGAGTCACGATGAAATTATTCCAGTATCCGACCCATATAATTCAATGTCCATTGCGGATTTAGCCAAGGTATTTACATTTTACTATGCAGGCACGTTGGGAGAGGTGAATCTTTTGAAATATACATTTTTTCATAACAGTATTGATTCAGTATATAGCTTGAGTAGCAAAGTTAACTTTTGACAATTGAAAATTAAATTTGACATTAATGAAAAAAAAATGTTCAACTTGATTGCTAACAAAAAAAAACGTGACACTGTCGAGAAGTTTCTACGATACGAGTGTGTTTTAACAGTCATGTTATATTTTTTCATATGGAGACATTTTAATAATTCATGCCTCACATTCGTATATAAAACATGACGGGATGTCCTTATTCTTTTGGTGTATTGCTTGCAGCTAGGGTCACCATTATACAACCTGAATTTGTTCAGATATTCATTGAAAGGGTAGTGTCTAGTTAGTGGTCTTGTGATTATTCTGGGCCACTCACTGATTTGAGAAACACTTTTTTTAGACGGTACCTTCATTAAAGATTTCCCATTTGTATTTCCAGGTATATTTTGAAGTATTCTTTTATTTCTCACTGACCTAGTTGCTGACCTGGTCTCGAAAAAAAGCGTTCGGTACTCCCAGAGCTGGTTCAGGGCCTATAAATTGAGTTGATAATCCATATCTAGCAGAAGCTATTTCCATTGACCGTGATCCTCTGAATGTTCTGGCACTCAGTATACAGTCCAAGTATTATTGTTTGGCAGTTTATTTATAAAAAGTGAGGATTGAAAATTCCTATCTTTATTTACCACTTTAATTTGTAACTAACGTTAGTGCAGTTTCATCCTAATACAAGGACATTTTCAAACAAATAAAATAAACTAAAGTACTCAAGAATGTACACCCCTATATACCTTTACAACCAGACCATTGTAAAGACGGTCCTTTATTACTTGAATTTTATTTACCTGTGACAATGTGGGTAGGCTAATCTGAAAACCAGCGGGTAAACCAGGTCAATTTGCTCATTTAGTAAGTTACATCCGCAATGCTTATGTTTATGAATTTCCAAGGATTCAAAGTAATTGAAGTTCTGACCCTTGCCTGCATAGTGCAGAATTTTGGTATCGTTTAGATTCGGTAAGTTGTGGTTGCATGTAGTCAAATGTTCGGCATACTGTTTTGGAATTTCGGCCACATTGTCCAACATAAACACTATTATACTCCGGACACTTGAGCTTATAAACTCCTGCTTTATCTTTGTCATTGATAAAGGAAATTTGATAACCTGGCATGTGGCGTGAATGCTGCTTCCACATTGTTTTTTTTGAGAAACCCTTGATTGTTTGATCTGGTGGTAATCTGTACGTAAATTTGAGGCTTTCTATTCTGACTAGCTTCTGGATTGTGTCTGCAATGAAACCATTATTCTATCCTATCTGTATAATTGCTATAACTTCCCTATCCAGATTGTTAGCAGACAATTGTCAATGTGGCCGAAATTTCTCAAAACGTTATGCTGAACATGAAAGGTCTTTCAGACTAGAAAAAAATGATTCGATGTTTTCAAACCATTCCTTGGTATGCAACCACAAGTTCCCGAATCTATTTTGCACTAAGCAGGCAAGGGTTGGAAACTCAATTAATTGGAATCATTGGAAATTCTTAAACATAGGCATTGCGAATGTAATCTGCTAAATGACCAAATTGACCTGATTTACTCGCCAGTTTTCAGGTTAGCGTACCTACATTGTCACAGGTAAACAAAATTCAGGTAATAAATTCATAAAGGGCCGTCTGTTGTTACCTGTGTGGTTGTATAGGTATATACGGGTGTACATTGTTGAATATTTCTGTTTATTTTATTCGTTTGAAAATGTCCTTCTATTAGTCTATTTTTTTTTTCATTGAGCCGCTGTTGCTTCCTTTTTTATGAAAACCCTCAGAACTCGAGTCTTGTGCAAGAGGTATTATCGTTCAAAGTGCGATTTTCTGTTCATTTAAAGGCTAGTGTGCTGGATTTTTGAAAGATTATTTCCCTCAATGTTTCCCAAAGCGATGAAACAGTTGAAAATTAGGCAGCATTCACGGAGTCTTAAGGCGGTTAAACGCACTGAACCTGTTTAATCGGTGCTCCTATTTCACATAAATCCTGAAATTGAATTTTTAAACTAAGAATTTTGAATTTATATTAACCTTCCTTCTTCCTGATAATAATGTCGACATATATCTCTCGTATATCAAGCACAATGGATCAAAACGATTATCCCTACTCGTATTTCCATGTCCATTAAAATTTTGTTTTTGAGCAAATTCAAACGAATAATTCACGATAAAATTACTCAATCTATGATCTCGGGATTTTATCAAATAGTTATATACTCAAATGTTTGGAAAAATATTTTATCGAATAGTTATACACTCATATGTTTAGAAAGATATTTTATCAAATAGTTATACACTCAAATGTTTAGAAAAATTTTGAAAATATGGATTTGGGCACATTTTGACCGATTAAACTTGGCGCACGCTCAATATAAGCCTTGAAAAGTGATTTGGTCGCTCTTGGGAGTAGTAGATAATTGATTTGGTCGTTCTTGGAAATAGTAGAAAGCCAAAACTTTCCTTCTCAAAAAATTAGTCACCCCTAAAAATATAAACCTTTCAAATTAAAAAAAAATAGTTTTTACAGTTCAAGTAAAAGTATCAAATATATCGATCAAATATTAGTTAACGCGTAACCCTTTTTATATGTCAATATATATAATATATAAACATACTGGGTCCTTAAACAAACTGAGTTAAGCACTGTGCAGTTGAATGAAGACGCTCAGTTCAGTCAATCTTTTTAGTTAAAAATATTGAAATTCATTTCTCTCCGCCTAACTGAACAGTTGAACAAAACTGACATATGAATAGTTTTAACTGAGAGTTATATATGTTCAGTTATAACTTTCAGTTAAAACAGTACGTGAGTGGCCGTCGTAGACGTGGTACTCCCAAAAATTTTCTTGAAGTAAGCAAAATCGAATTAATAAAAACCCACTACCTACTATTCAAAAATGGTTCAAATTGAAAACTTTCATATTGAAAGAAATTCGTACAATTACAAACACAGAAAATTCGTAATGATAAATATAAAACGTGTTCCGTTACGAATTTTCTGCATTGCATCATCGAACACTTTTTATTGAATTAACACTTTTAAAAATTGGTAAAATTAACCTGACACGAAATTACGATATATTTATCAAACAAATATATACCCCTCTTCATCACTATCCAAAAGAGGCGTTGCGTCACTCATGATGAATAAACACTCACTAGACGAATCGTGCTGGTACTGAGACAAGCATGAAGAATCAAAATGTTCACCAGAATTATCTTTTAGAATGATAAGACGTCAATAAGTTTACTGAAATTATAGGTTTATCTCATCAGTTATTCTCGAGATTACGATGGGCTTTAATTCTAACAGTGGCGTTTTTTGAATAAACACATTGAATGATTTGCAAAATAACTTGTTCCATTGATGACCTATTTATTTTGTAGAAATTTATATTGAATATAGGATAAAGAAAATAACTTTTGTTTGATCTCTAGTTTTTTCAATTAAAAAAAAATTCACAATTTCTGACGTGAACAAGTTTTCATTAAAAGACAAGAGAAACTTTATCAGTTATGTAGGTAACGCAGTTAATTGCTAAGTCAATTTTAATTCCAGATAATATAGATAGGGTATATGTACTATCCGGACAGCTCTAGATCTGGTTTTGAAATCATTTAACGGGCACTTTTGAAATAAATTATCTAGTTTATTACCACGCCTAAACTAGTTTTCGTTTCGAAATGTAAGGTACTAGATTACCAGCAAACTTCCAAAAAGATGCATGAAATACAAAGTACCTATTTGACCAAAAAGTAAAGTGATTCAAAACCTTTAAAAAAAATTCGTTAATGCCAACTTACACCTGAATAATTTTGTATCCCAACATTTCCTAATTTGTTAATAATAATGAATTTTTTGAATTATGAAAAAATAATTAAACGCTATATAAATATTTTTACGTTCATACAAAAGCAAAATTATATTTAGTGGAAAAACTGCTTCTTCACTGCACAAGCGCATTGAATTTTTCAATATAAGCGCGATTTGAATAATGCAACCCCAGTTCTAGAAGTCTCAATCAAAAACTGATTCTGACAGTTATACAATTTCAATGGTTTGAAATGAGTAATATTATTGAAAAATGCAAATGCATCATCATTAATTCATTCTTTAATAAATCAAGAACACAATATATATAATCGTTTTTGACTATTGAAAATTTTGCTATCAAATTGACCTTCTTCTTCTAGGCTTAGTGCCATCTAAATGAAACTTTTTGATTTTTGTATAAACGTTGAAAAAGTAACTCATATAAAAAGTGATTATGGCACACATCATGGAACTTTCAAACGAGGCCGTTTGGCAGAGTTTTTTCATTTGTTGCATGAATAATTATTTAGACATTTTCTTGTTGAAGATAAAAAATATTGAATTAACATTATATTTGATCAATAAATACAATAATATATTCATATGCACTTATTCAAGTAACACTTTCTACAAAACTACGGAAACAAGCCATTCATAGTATATACGAAGTCAATCAGAATAGCATAAAAACACCTGAGCTGAAAAGTCCCGGGTCTAAGGAAACGATTTTTTTTTTTTGTTCAAAATTGGCTTTATTCATCAACGTAATCTCCATCAAGAGCCACACAATCATTCCCAGCGTTGCTCTAACATTTCAGTACCACTTTTGAAGAACGATTTTTTGATAATTTCAGCAAACACGTCTTCATTCGAGCGATATTTCTAACCGGTGAGCATTTTTTGAAGTCTGCGAACAGCCTGTAGTCGCTGGGAGCCAAATATGGCGAAAACGGTGTATATGGGAGCAATTCAAAGCCCATTTCATGCAATTTTGCCATCTATTTCATTGATTTGTGACACAGTACATTATCTTGATGAAGCAGCTTTTTCTCTTCTTCAAATGGGACCTTCAAGTGCTCTAATACGCTATATGATATTCACTGTTGATGATATTTCCATCCTCAAGATTGTCGATGAATATTACACCACGCACATCCCAAAATAACGAGGATAGTACCTTTCCAGCTGATTGTTGTGCTTTCCGGCACTTTAGACGAGGTTCACCAGTTGCTCTCCACCCAGATAAAGATCTTTTTGATTCCAGAGTGAAGTAATGGATCCATGTTTCATCCATTGTCACATATCGACGCAAAAATTCTGGTTTGTTATGTTTAAACATGGCCAAACACTGCTCAGAATAATCAAGACGTTCTTGTTTTTGGTTTACAGTGAGCTCGCGCGGTACCCACTTTGAACAATGCTTTCCCATAGTGTACGACCGCGTTTGAAGTCAGTAAACCAACGTTTATATGTTGTTTCTGATGGAACAGAACTCTTATACAGTTTTCAAGCCATTGCTTCGCTTGAACGGTATTTTTCCCATCAAGAAGTAGTGTAAAATTAAACATGAAATTGTTTTTGATTCATTGTTTTGAAAATAACAAAAGTAGTGTCACTCTTAGCACAATAACTCACAAACTTATGAGTAGAATTTCATGAAATTTCAACAGCTTTCTTTGGAAGGTTATCACTAACTGAAAAAGAGAATAATGCAATAACACTATAACCATTTATGTGTTAGGCTGGAGACTTTTTTGCTCATGTAGTAGTTACTGAACGTCGGTAGTTTCTTTGTATGACATGGGGGGGGGCGTGTTAAATTCACACGGGGTCTAATCATCATTTTTATGTGGGAGGGTTTTAATGGTATTAACTAGTAAATTCATCAGACTCGGTACATTAGTCTTTTATTCAGCAATTCAGATTGACTTCGCATAGACTATACCATTACAAAGCAAATACTACAACAGTTATGAGATATATATTTTCAACTACATATATTTTCTGAAAAACTACCAACATAAGCCATTCACCAGGTCTATCTTACTTCAAAAAACGATAGTAAGCGCTATAGGATATTGACTAATATTGGTGCACCGACCAGTTATATCACTCGTTCTTTTTTAAAGAAATACGTTGACGTCTCTTACAGAACAACTATTAATTTGAGCAAATTCATTATAAACAAAACTCCAGTATCGGATAGATCAAGAGTATATAAGTTGATTTGTGGCAGGTACTTGCCCAAAACATTATATTGGCTAAACAAGGAGAACATTTTCCGAAAGAGTAAAAAACATAGCAATAATTTTTTTGATGTGAAGACCAATTCCACATTTGCAAAACATCTTTTGACAGAGGGATACGAATTCAATAACGATTATGACATATTATATTCGGAATAGGAAGGATTGAATATCAATCTTATGGGATGCTTAGAAATCAATAGAATTAGGATTTCTAAAAATATGCTGAATGAACAAATATAATTGAATAGTTTCCCTTTATTAAATAATATTAAATTATCATTATTATACTATTAGGTTGATTCAATAGTTTTGTCCATTTTGATGTGTGTTTTTGTAACTCCATATCTCAATAAATATCTACTGTGTCGTACCGAAAATTGCGTTAGCCGCAGCCAGCACTGGTCAACAGAAGAGGTCTGATTCTGCTCCACGACAATGCCTGCCTCCACGTTTCTCAAATCATCATCCGATAATTAAACGAATTGAGCATAGAAGTTCTGCCTCATCTACCATACTCCCCAGACCTCTTGCCAATCGACTATCATCTTTTTAAGCACTTCCATAACTTTTTCACCGCTACAACCATCACCAATCAGGTTCAAGCATAAACGGCCTTCGTCGACTTCGTCGAATTCCGAGTACGCAATTTTTATGCTGACGAAATAAATCGACTTGGGTTACGTTGGCAAAAGTGCACCGATTGAAATGGCACTTATTTAAAATAAATTGAATAGGTATTCACTGAGATATTACAGTTTGAAGTGGACTCATAAAAACGGAGTAAAGTTTTTGAACAAGCTAATGAATGGAAATACTACTTGATTTCAATAATTAGAATTTTTTATCATTACATGAATTTTTATGCGAAAGTTGTTAAGATGATAAGCATGATAAGTATGTTGTCCGTTAACGCTCGTGAAGTTGATCTACACCTACTGAAGGTTATATTTTCACTCAGAACTGACAGCAACTTGAATTTGGAAAGAAATACTCAACTCAATTTTCAGTTAAATGAACTTCTTATAATATATTTTCATTCTTCCACGATGACTAATCACCGATTTATGATTTCTCGGACCACGATTATTAAATACCACGCTGATCCATAGGCGGCTCGTTACTGGATTTAGGATAAGGTTATTCAAAATTAAGAAACGAAATCTTTAAAATTAGTAACAATTGCAAAGTTTCTCCACGCTCATTAAAATGCATCAAAATGAAAGGGAATTTATTTTGGGAGATTATTTTTTAGGGAAAAGTCGTTCTCCAAAGGATGTTTCCCTCAATTTATTGTATGTATTAAGATAGAGAAGCCTTTCCCACAAAAAGGTAAGATTAGCCTTTTTGACTTTTTCAGAAAAACTTTTTTTCTGATGGATAACCTTATAGGTTAAACTTTTTATTGTAAAAGCTAAACATATATTTTTCTAAGAAAAACTACAGGAGTTATGAGAACTAAATGAGTAGCAAAAAAAAATCAATTTTATTATCAACTTTTTTGGGGATTATCGCCTTCCACGGTCCGAAAAAAATGAAATTTGTGATGGAGAACTTTGTATTTAGTTCATCCTGAACTATTTGAATTCAAAGTATTTTTTATCATATTTTATCTTATCGTATTTGCCATGAAATTGTATCTCAACGTCTTGGAAGCCAAAATCTGCCTGTCTTCAGAATCACAAAGAAAAGTTTTCTCTTCGATTCGTTTAATTTTTAACCTTCCTCAACAAATGTCAGAGGTGTTCTGAAATGTTATATATGTCAATGTTATTGATTGAGTTTTCGAACATTCGATGTAGTCAATTGTCTATTGCAATTTTGCCGCTATCAAAGGAGCTGTTCGAAGGAGCTGTTTGAAAAACAATTTTCTCCAGATATCAGAATATATGCGCTAATTCTTTGAGCTTACGTCTCTTAGTGTGTCGCGTCTTGTTCTATTTCACTCGATGTGCATTTTCTGATTTCAAAGTGTGTTCTGACAATTTTAATCCTTATGATGCACTGTTTGGAACCTTTGGTGTAATAATGAATATTACTGGAGTTTAATCCCAATACCAAACCGTTATTTTTAACACCTCGACACGTGTTTCAATCACCAAGTGATCATTTTCAAAAGGAAGATTGAACTGTTAATCTTCCTCTTGAAACACTTGTCAAGATGTTGAAAATAACGGTTTGGTGTTGGGAATAACCTCCAGTAATATTCAATTTTGATACGTTAATTGTCTATTTCTGATATAGTATCGACGATAATTCTGACTCACTTTGCAATTGCAGTTCCACCAATATAAATTTCACCAAAAAGCAAATGGAATTTTTTGTTTTTTCTTTTTTGTTATTGAGTTTTCGGGTGCATGAGTATAGGTCACAGTGTTTTTTTGCTTTCTTAGACGTTCTGACATCTTTAAAAAGGTCGTAAAAAACCTGTTTCTCCACAAAGAATGACTCTCGTTCAATAACTTTCATTATGTCTACTGCATCGACTACAATTATTAGCCTGTTATAGGTAGTCTAGGTAGTGTTCTAGGTAGTCTATTTCCATTCTATTTGGTATTCGCAGTCTCGTCACCAATTGTAACACAGCAAAGGAACCAGTTTCTTCTTTCTAGGTAC
>WOGO01008464.1:0-10638 GCA_015342085.1 Leptinotarsa defecta
ACTCCTATAGAGATGCATCATTTTTCGGGTCCTTACGTCGAGTTGATACAGCTCCTCCCGAGTCCACTTCACTACTCCAAACGAGTAGAGTAAGATTGGAACGGCAAGCATATTTGTTGCAGCTACTTTGTTATTATTATTATTATTATTATTATTATTATTATTATTCTTATTATTATTAGATGATAGATATCGATGCACAGAGATGGTTCTAGTAAAGTGTTAGATAATATGCTACTATGTCCATCAGGAATAATAAGTTAGAAAAAGAATGGTGAAAATGTTATGAACCAGATGACCTTTCTATGAAGCTTAACAACCATTACAAATTTTCAAAGAGCTCCGGTGAGTATATCTATGCAAATTGCTTTAGATTGTATTCATTTGAAAAAATCGTTTTGAGAAATTGATATGACAAAGACGCCGTTCACCAAATTGAAGAGTTCTTGAAAAGTGTAGTTGACGGTGTGTTGGGTTGAACCCTGAACCGATGGGCAACTGTATTTTGCTGTATTTTGCCTCTCTGGATGGAATCATGCGGGATAGTTAGTCAAACAGTTCCGTGAAAGTATCTAGAGAAAAGACACTTGCCTTCCTACAGTTTTGTTCAATTAAAAATGTTCTGAAAGCTGAAAGTTTTAACTATCGAAGGTGTTTTTGTGTGATAAATGGATAACCTCGCGTCATTTGTGAATTGTATTCTGAATATATAAATCGCACAATTAAGAATGTATGTGGTACAAAAATGCGAAAATAATTACAGAAGAGGTTTTACTAGCCTATTTTAGGTCACTGATCCGTCACTTCACGTCACAGATCTGTCACTTTACGGCTCAGGTGTAGAAACGTAAAATGATGAATTTTGTAATTCATAATCATAGATATCTTATATTAGTCGAGATAAAAACATCTTTTGATGTTCTGATAAACGGTTTGTCACAAAACTATTATTTTCAAAAAGGTTTCGCTATCACAGACCTTGCCATCATGATGATTTGATTTGAATTCAAAAACTAAAAAAGTTATTCAATAAATGATTGTTGTCGATTTCTGTTTGCAAAAAGCAATGTCTGCCTTTTGTGTTTGATACTCTAACTCGAAATATTGAGGAAATAAATATTATTTGAAACACACATCTGCAATTTACTAAATAACTTTAGGGAACGACATCATTATGAGTTATGAAATAATCCTGTTGTTTTGTCTTTTATACCGTTCATATATAAGTCCTATATGTAATCATGGATTTTTACTGAATCATTAGGCCAATCTATCGCGATAACGAAACATTCCTGTGTTTGTTGTTTGAACAATATATTGTGAATGTCTATAGAGTGCCTGTTAGAGATCTACAGCCAGTTGAAGGTTAATTCAATATTCTACACCATTTATATTCCTTGTCACATATTTCTTTTTGATAGATACACATTCTGGTCGTTTCCGAACCATGCTTCCACCAGGTTTGGCCCTGATTCCAATTTTATCATTTCTGTATTCCTAGTTTCTGCTTCTCCAAGTATTTTTCTACTATTTTCCTTCAAATATTTGGCAAAGGTTTTTTGCGATCGTGCAGTTATCATAATATCAATATCGGGGTAATTATCCCATTTATTTCCTGTTGAATTCACCCTTAACAAATAAATAAATTTCAGAAAATTGTTGGGAAAAAGATAGACCCAAACCCGACATTTTTTTTAAATCGTAATTAAGCTAGTATGGTAACCCTATGTAGAAATGCCAGGTTGACCTGGAGTAAGTGAAAGCGAATACATGAAAGGGGTTTATAGGTCATCAGATAACCTTTCATTTTTTTTTAAATACACTTCATTCACAATCGGTATGGTTCTGGTCAGGCGACTCTTCAAATGCACTACCAAACATTTTTGTTTATCATTTTCTACATAAACAATCGGTATTCACTCGTATGAATCTCTATCTGTGAAACTGACGACTGTAAATTAATTTCTCCAAAATATTTTATCAGTTTCACTCTAAATAAAGATGTGTTGCACTGCTGGTAGAATATTTATTGGTTCAGTGATCAGTCAAACTCACGTACAAATAATATCCTAATTGGAGCATTGAAATGATCCAAAGTGAAATGATGCCATTTCTCATTTTCATGGAATGAAAGATATGATGATAGAGTGGGTTCTTTATGAACGGAAGAACATATGAATTCAACCGAGAATAACTACCTATAGTTAATTAACATTTGACATATACTATGAGGCACACGATGCTGAACTGCTATTACCAATGGTAGATTATTGACTATATTAATTCATATTTGTTTCCTTACCTGTGTACTTATTGGAGACGATGCCATTATTTCCATTGGCATTTCCATTGTGGTGTGGTAGGGAACGAAGTTTTGTATGTAGCGAATATCGTCTGGCACTTCTAGTTCCGGATAAGGGTTGAAATAGTGCAGGGGTTGTCCTACGATCCTGAAGGGTGAAACAATCATTTTCTCAATTTTCTTCAAGACTGAACCACAATATAACTTTGATATGAGTTCTCGCACTTTCAATCAAATGAATGTGATTTCACAGACATGATGTAGTATTTATAAGATAAATTGAAGCAGTGGAGTAGTTGTTTTATGCATTTGAGAGGTTTTATTTCAATTTTACGTCTTGGAAGATTTCAAACTTGAAAAACTATGCAATATTTTTTGGATTTTAAGAGATCACATCATCTTGGTATACATGAATATTTCAATGACTTTGAGAGATTGCTTGCTATCCATGACAAAGAAAAGTAATAAAATTCTACTTGACTCTCAGAACAGTACAGAACAATACCTTATAAATAAGCGTTTCGACATGAATGCACACAAAAACAGATGTAAAACCTGGTGGTATTCACAAGAAAATACTTTCTGGAGAGGATATATTTTTGTAAAAAAATCAATATTTCTAAAAGAAGGAAAAACTCTTGTGGACCATAATAGGTTTCTTTAAGGGTATTACGGGACGAAAGATTGAACATATTTTATTCAAATACATATTGGAGTTTTTTGTTCAACTAGCCTGAGAATTAATGAGTATGTTGAGTATTTGCAGTTTTTTAATTAGATAGTTTGGTGTGTAAACAACTGAACGTAGCCTTGTATCCTCAAAACAACTTGCCAAGGTCTTAGAATTTTCAGTCTCCCATTGAGACTTCATTAATGAAATATCCGTGACTGTTTCCATTCATAGGCCTAGCTAGAATTGATATAGCAGAAGGCAACATGTTCAACTAACGACTGGAATAGTAGATATGCCATTACTAGAAATGATAATTGTGTTATATGAAGTTTAAAAGACAGCTATGAAATTACAAATGTATGAGTCAGTAACCTTGATCGGGTTCAATGCTCTAAGGAGATTATAATTTTTTAGAACACATTGGTTTTTTGGGAAAACACCTTCCCAAATTTAATAAATCAAAAAACATTCTACAACTATTCTACATCTTTAGATTCATTGTTTTTAATTGGAGCACATGATTCTCAGACTTTCATTACTTGTTAAGAAATAACTCAGAAAATAAGTTGCCAAGAAAAATGAATTGAGTACCTACTCTTTCCTTAATGAAAAGACAGAAAGGCAATCGACGGAAAAATAAGTGAAAAGAACGCATTGGGTACTTTTGATGACTTCAGTACTTCATTGAATAGCTTGTTGAATTTGCGACAAATCATTGTCCTAAATCTCCTTGGAACCGAAGCTGGTTTCTCATGTGTTAATCCAATAATTATTTAAATAATTACAATTCAACATATTTATATTTGGAACTCCCTTGAAAATGCAAACATCAATTTCATTTTTTTTCTTGGTTTCTTTGTTTCATTATTCGAACTACGCCTCTTTATAAGAATGAAATTGACTGAAACGAATGATACTTCATCTTTGTTTAGATAATATTTGCTTGAGAACAGACTGAATTGTAGACAAAAGTCTATATATAAGATAAGATGACAGGGTTGCATCAGACAATTTCATTGTTTAAAATATGTGTATTCATTTTTAAGATATGTCCATTATTTCCAGACCACATGGAATTTTTATTAAATGTATAAGTCTTTAGCCAACTTGGGGTACACTGATTACTTGAACACTGTTTTTTTACCAAAAATTTTGTTCTGTACGAATATGGATTCTGTAATTCATCTTGAAGGTGTTGAGCTATAAAAATATAGGACGGAAAAATAGCTTTACTATACTATAAGATGATACACAGTTACTCCACTAAAATCGTTAAGGTACCATGTGATCGGCATCTGCTCCAAATTGGCGATGAATCTTCAGCTACCTTTGCGATAACACTTAATCGTTTAAACCTCCTATAAGAGTAATTTGTCTGTAATGTAATGATAGGCGAACCTCAATCTTATAGTGAACTAATTAAAAGTGATGAACACGTCGAATGCCAAGCAAATATGGAAAAAGAAATGAGATCTTTATGAAAAAAAAAAAATACCTGGGTTCTGAAAAATTGACAGAAAATAGAAAACCTATAGAGTCTACTAGAGAATACTGAATGAAATATATGACTGATGGAAGTGTGGATCGGTACAAGACTAGACTCTGTGCAAAGGTTACTCTAATATTCTTAAGAAACTTTTGTTCCCAATGTTACACGCGACGTCAAAAATGTTTAAATTTGTCAGTCTGATGTGAAAACAGAGTTTTTATATGGTGATTTGCAAGAAGATATCTATATGGAACAGTCGCAAGGTTTTATAGATAAAAATACCAGTCTGTTGTTCAAGCTAAGGAAAAGCGTGTATGGTTTGGATGGACATTTATTTGGTATATATGTCGATGAAAGACTTACAATAAGGTAGAACGAGCATAGTTTTGAAGGAACTTCAATCAAAATTTGAAATTACAATTTCTAATCCTGACCGTTATACACGTAGACTTTGAAATAAAGTCAGACAAGACGAACGACCAATATATTTGAGTCAGAAAGTATATATTTTTGAAATTTCGAATACATTTAACATGAAGAACTGACATTCCACTACTGTTCCGGCATATCCTAATCGAGTAAACCATTGGATGAAGACCAAGAGAAAATAGCGCTTGTTCCGTACAGTTGCAAGCCTGCTACTGGCTACTTTTCCTCGTCTTGATATCATGTTTGCGGTTAGTCGAGGTAGTAGATTCCTGAATAATCCAGAGAAAGAGCATTGGTGTGCAGTAAAGCAAATATTATACAGAAAATGAAGTGGATTTTAGCATTTATTCAGTTACTCATTTCGCAGGAGATGCAAAAATCAAATAAAGTTATTTTCCAGATTCATGCGTTCGCAGAAAAAGTATCCAAGAAAAACATCAATGGTTTGGCTTTTATTTTAAAAAACTGGTACTCTACAAATTTCCGAAGCAATCATGTATGACAGATATGATAAATACTTGCTTATTATGTTTATTGTAAGGTGTTAATGCTGTACTCAACTGATCGGTCGTTTTCATTCTTTCTATTGAATTCATTTAATAACTTTTCTTTGGCATACTGAAAAGTCAGTTATCTCGACGGATATCAATAGTAATAACAATAGTATACTATTTTTCTTCTGCAATACCTCGTAGTTTCTCGAGAGTTTTACGGATATAGTTTGACATCAACTGTTCTAATTCAAGCTTCTTTTGGTATAGACTCCTTAGAAGGTATAGTTTATTGAAATTAGCTCCTTCATGTATTTTTTGTAGGTTTTCCACATATTTCTACCCGAAGTGCAATTACAAATATGGATTTTCTCATTGGTTTCCACGGAGACAAAGACATGATGCCTTAGGCTTTGCCATCTTGATCTACTTGACTCATGAACTGCGGACCCATCACCTGATGACTTTTTAATAATGAAACAGACGTGTACAACAACTATTTATTTGATAGTTCGGACTGGAACTAGCGTAAAATGAATGTATCTCTTGAGGACGCTAACTTGGTTAGTGGAACGCGCGTCGAGAGACCGTATTTTGTTCTGGTGTTGGGACAGTGTTTTCAATAGAACCATTTTGTTGTTGAATAGAAAAAACTTAACTTATCATATTTCTGTCAACTTCTATTCTGTTTGTATACGGTGACGATAAGGCGTTTATCAACTTTTTGACACCCCTCTCTATATATATATATATATACAGCAGGCGCTGGTATCATTATTCCAAAAACTCCACGCTGGTAGTAAGAACTGTTTGAATTCGCAATGAGCCGAGAATACCGTTCAGTATTTTATATAATTTTTATAGTGGTTCATCAATTCTTACCCGATACGATTCTGTATGATATCATGTTCCACGGATCCGTGTTTTGGTTTCAAATGAAATTATTTTGTATGTCAATATAATCTGGATGAAACCGGTTATAATTTTTTCTGGTCAAAGGGGTCTGATAACGCAAGGAATATGATTATTAATTGAGCTAGGATCTGGTTTCAACTGGTTTCTGATAACGCATCACTTGTTGGATGAATGATTTTTTTGAACTTTATGTAATGCCTGATTAAGCAATAATATACTGTCTAAATTTTAAGGGTATATTTTTAGGAGAGATTGATTTTTGGAAAGAAAGTTTTGGCCTTCTACTTTTCCATCTTGATACAAAAAACGTGAGAATCTTCCAAAGAAAGGAAGGAAGGAATCTATTTCAAAAATTAACTCTAAATAAAGATGTGTAGATCATGTAAAGAAGTAACTAAACATTGAATTACACGAAAGAAAAATACTTTCTAAACAAATCTGTTAAAATATGTTTTTCTGTTAACCAGCTGTCGCCCTCCTCCTCCTCCCTCTACTAGCTAATGTGCTAGTGAAACATTTTGTTATATATTTTTCAAATAAAGTTTGTGGGGATCAAATCGTGAGGTGTAGTTTTTGAAATTATTGATAAATTCACTAAATAGTAGTAGCCAAAAAGTGTTCTGGATTTATTTCCTGTGCAGGAAGTTTTCGGAAGACTTGTCATAAACAAACAAAAAATAAAAAATTGTGTTCTCATTATTTCTTATGTTTGTGGTCGACAATAACAAGCAATTATCTATTCTCGATTATTGTTTTCTAAATTTTCGAAATAACTAATGAATCATTTCTTTTATTTCTTGAATCTTGTTTTCCATTTTGATAGCTTTTATAATTCACCAATTTCTTTGATGTTGTACTGCTTGTTCGACACGAAATTGATTTATGTACTGTGTATAGGTGATATTGAATGAGGACAAGAGATGTTTGTTTTGTCTTCTTAGATTTTTTTATACTATACTGGGCTCTGGCAGACATTTGCTTTGAAAAAGAGATACATAAGTCATTGAAAATTATACTGAACAATTAGGAGCACATAGGTGAAAGGGATTCAAACATATCAAATAATAAATAATGATATGAACATTCGATAAGATATCAATGATATTCTATTTAATGAATTAGACAATGTGAATCCCCTCTTGCTATTTTTAGAAAATAATACGATAATGGATTGATGTTTTATCTTATATAGAGAATGTAAGAAAAGTTTGATAGTTATGAAATCTTAAGTGACAAAATTCTTTTTAAGTAAACTAATTCGAAACAAAAAACACAAAGTTACTGTCGAAAACCAGGGGATCTATATAGTCCAGGTGGAATCGGCGCATGAGTATCGAAAACTATTCCATCACCATTGTTGTATGCAATCCTCTTGAAAGTACCCTACTGATGATATAAATGCATGTTGCCATGGGGAAACCCGGTGTCATATTATTTAATAAATCAAAATTATTTATAAACAATTGCAAGGAATTTGTTATTTTTCAACCGGACATGAAAAATATATAAAAAAATGTAATTTTTTTAATTCCTTATACAATAGTTAATAATATCCTTAATTGTGATTTGCGAAAATGTCATTGTTTATACCTGTTTTTCAATTGTTTATAACACATGCTCACCAGTATGCGTTCCTTACTTTTAAATTTCGCCTTCTCTCTCTGACTTATACGCTGCATCGGACTCAAATCTGTTTCGTTAAAATTCAATATATGTTTCTTTAAAAATACTCGAAATAAAAACCAAGTGCAATTAGATTGTCTTCCTCCAACCTTAGCGGCTGGTCATCAACTTCTTTTACGTGTATTTAACAAGTTCAACTGTGGCTTGGTTATCAGCTAGACCCAAGAAATTGTGGTTGGAAGTTGGTCGACAATACATTATACAGAACCAGTTCAGACTTTTAAAGACAATTTTTTGCAACTGTAAAAGTGTTTGCAAAAAAATTGGGCTGTCTTGTTTCCTAGCATGTATAAATTGTCAAGGAAGATTGTTCTCCAATCTTGAATCACCAACAGTTGAGGATTCGTTTGATACCAACGAGACAATTGAGGTAATTTACTTGCACCCAAGATGAAGGAGAAGAATAAGCAGAAGAAGAAGAACAAGTAGATGAACAAAAAGAATAGGAAGCAGAAGTATTACAGAATTATGAATCAGGCGAATACATTTTCCTTTTTTTACACCACTTGTATCATTTTCAACCTTTGTCAATATCTTTTATTATTCAATAGTTTTAAATTGAACAGAATCACAACAAATCCGTGGAATAGGCCTACCGGGAAAACCTCATTAAAAAACGCGTTAAGTACACTAAGTCAAAGGTGGCGTGGAAACGTGTGCATGTTATGAAGATTACAACCCTTTCAACTTTTTGAATTGAACTAATTTTATGATAATACCGACCGTTCTACTGGAAATTGTGAAAACCACGTTTTTGTGACTTTGACCCCTAGTAAATTATTTTCCATGAATGGGATCGATGGGAATGATAGTGTTTTGAACAATCCTACTAATTTTGAGCTCGGTGCGAATTTTTGTACCTTTACGTTTAGTTGCGGTCTAATTTGACCGGATAGTGAATATATCTAAAGCTTTCGCTGCACCAGACTCTAGTGCCACACGCCACACATGGTTATGGTCGTCCAGCTTTCTTTTCGATCTGTCTTTGACCGTTGCCATTATTAGTATTATGAATAATCCTAACACATTTTATAAAATCTGAATTTTTTATAAAAACTTTATTATGCTTCTTGTAATAGAATATCACAATTATATCGCTATATCTACAGTCATCAGAATAAGGTCCGTTTGAGATAAACTATCAAATAGTTCTTTATCGAGTTGAACATCTTAATTTTTTCATTCAGTAAAATGGTAGGAAAGCGTGTTCACATCGTTAATTTTAATATGAATATCTTATCAATTCTCTACATCATTATTTATCACTTGGAGTATTTGAATGTCTTTTATCTATATGCACGTAATTTTTCAAGTTCAATTCAGATGAAGCATGTGTCTCCTCTTCGACTTGACCTAGATATTTGGGTTCACTCTTATCCCTTACATACATTTTCGTATTGTTGTGAACCAAAGACTCCGTTATTCATTAACATCCAAGAAGATTCCTGATGTCATAAAGTAAATGAACTGTTTTCTTACATCTATTAAATATCAACTGGTGGTTCCAAGCATAACTCATTCATTGGGATGTAAACTGATTTAAATGAAGCTGTATGGCAATTTATATCAACCCAGCACATCACTGAACACAAAATTGTGCTATGTAGAGAATAGTTTGTATGGTGTGAGGGACATTTTAAACAGCCCACCTGAAATATCATCAGGTTTTTCCGGCAAACCCCGAGTCTGCTTGACATTGCCTTCAGCCCCCTCATAATATAAAATTAAATACTCAGTGAAAAATATAGAAAATGTAGAAAACTATCAACTCCTTTATTCAATACTAATTTCACCTACATTTGAATGTTTTCATCGCTTAACCAAATGGTGTTTGATGATCTTATCGAAATCACGTGATGCAGTTTTTTATATTTATGCGTCATTCTCAAAATTGCTTTTTCAGATACATTTTCCCAATAAGTTTCTCCACAGAAACAAACTACATATATTATGAAGTTTATCCACAGTTAGTGGATCAATAAAGAGCTAGTCCTTCAAAAGGACCAGATGCAGGATGCTAATCCCATTGACTACAGGAGTAGGTATGGTCAAATTACTCAAAATATTTCAATTAGTTCCTGATTATGAACAATCAATAGAAAATTTAATATTTTCAGAAGTCGCGGTCGCGGTCTTATGTGTTCTAATCGAATTCTTTAAATATGAAAAGCACTGTAAAGAAGTGAATAGTTTATAAAATCGTACAGAGCTGGAAGTGCACAAGATAATAATAATACTAATAATAATAATATTTATTTACCAAAGAATTAATACATTCACTTTCAATTCATTATTGAAGAATGGGAGTAAACAAACACAGAAAAAATTCACAAAGGCTAACCTGCGCGTGGATCACTAAGGTTATTATATAGTAAATTTATAAAATATTGGATAAAATATCGGAAAGCTTAAATAAATAAATAAAATATATGAAATAATTTCACGCTAGTAAACAAACACAAACGCCATCACATTATATTAAAATACTAATGAGGAAAAATTGAAGAAAATCGATAATACTAATTGAAGCACAGTCACATATATATATAATTGATATGATGAATGGAATTTATAATTTTACAAATGATACACAAGTAGATACGATTTTAGAACATGGATACATTTCAATTTGCATTTTTGAGGTCTATCAAACAGT
>WOGO01008465.1:0-10637 GCA_015342085.1 Leptinotarsa defecta
AGAACAAAGGTTTTTGAAACTCAACCTTTCAGAGAGTATGGAAATAAACAAATTCAAAAACTTATGAACGATTAAACTGAATTGAATAATTCGCCATTATTGAATCTGTTCATTCGCAGGTGAAAATACTTAGCTATATTTACAGGTAGACTTTCGAAAAATGTGATACCTGACTTTTTCAGGTATCTTTTCCAGGTAGATTTATTACTTAGGTAGATGAATAGATACTAGGTTATAGTATATAAGGTTGTTATTTAGACGTATCTCTGAGTTATGCTTGAAGAAGCTATTGTATAGCGAAACACGTGTCGCGGTTTCTGTAAAACTCTTATAGTGAAAATCATACAATCAACTCTATTGGTTGATTTTTTAATCACTAACAAATCAAATAACTTCATTCATGACATTCATGAATTAGTCGAACTAAATAACATTTCCCAAAACATTAATTCTTCCTTCGGTACTGTCGCAATCTCCTAGACATCGAAAAAGCATTCGATACGGTCTAGCTGGCTAGCCTAATCTAGAAACTTATTCAAATCCTCCCTAGTAGCCTCCTATCTTACCAGCAACCAACATTGTAATTTCTGCGTTGGAAACAACGGAAACAACTTGAGTATCACCTCGGGCAATGCGACCGTTACCACATTGCCTTTGATAATGTATGCCGCAGTAGTAGACGAAACGTTAAACATTAAAACCTGCAGATCACGGCCAAAAACCCCGGAAAATAACTTTCACATAATCGAATATACTTTAAAAATAATTAAATTATAATATGATCATTTGAAAGGTATAGTAACAGCAACAAAAAACTTGTGACAAAATTTGTTGCAACACATTATCTCATCATAATGATACTTTCTCAATATTTTGTTGTGGTATCCTCTTTGTGATATTCAAAAATTATGTTCGGTTTCAGATCGTTACTTGAAGTTTTGTGTTTCAGGTTCTGCAATCAAATGCTTTCAGTGTAATTCTGCGATCGATGAACTCTGCATAGATATAGCTGTCAATGATACTGCCAATCCACATTATAAGACATGCGAAGGTATTCACCACGGACATAAGCCGTTTTGCAGGAAAATGATAAGTTATGGTAGGAATTTAGTTCTAAATCAGTTGTTTTTTTCTATGTACTAACAACTATATCGTTGCTGACCTTGCAAAATGGATGTAAACTATTTCTGTCATTGTTCGTTTGGATCATTCGATAATGACATAAATTTTTCGATTGACTCTCCGAAGAAATCAAGATTTTCGAGATGAATGTAAAACAACATTACAGCCACCATATAAAACAACTGTTGTCATACTCTAGATGCCTTTTGCTATGGGACTCACAATTCGCTACACAACACATTGTACTTAAGCACACTGAAACTGAATCATGACATATGAAGTATGTCATAGAACAAAACATTCAATATCTGTCAAAAGACAAAACATGGAACAATAAAAATGCACATGCCTTCAAATGAGAAAACAAAAATTCTAAGAATGAGATGTAATGTATTTTTTGAGTTTTGTGAAACAATCATGATTTAATTATTCAAGAGCAAGAAAATCACTGTGATTCAATTTTAGAAATATCATTATCATTCTCAAAAATTTGGGAATTTCATCAATATCCAGTAAAAAAGCATGAATTTCACTTCGGTGAAATCAGGCTGATATCAGTCTAATATCACCGATATTGGATTGATATCAGTCCTTTTATTGAGACAAAAAACTAAGGCAACATATTGAACTTTAAAAAAACATCTTCTTGTCGAAACTACATCTGTCAAATCAAATTTTTAAATTGATATTCAATGCTAAAAAAATTAATTGCACTTGGTACACTATTTTCACGGGCGATACGTTACAATTAGTTTACCTTGCAGTAAAAGACAGAATATGAATCTTGTCTTTGCAAGTGACCGCCTTTGGGGGCTTCATTTATTTCTCATATTCGAGAATTGAGTTCTCTATAGATCCCATAGATTGCGTCTTCGTAACGGAAGAAGTCGTCAACCTCACCTATTCAGGCTTACCCTTTGAGGGCAGCACCTCTGATGAGACCTATAGTGGGTCGAAACAGCGGTGTTGTATTAGAAATGCGTTATGTTTGGGCTCTAGTTCACAACTAATGGAGGTACAGTTCTGGTTGTGAAATTATCAAAACCCATTTGTCTACACGTCATTCTGAATCCAATGAGAGCTACCGTTTATATTTTTAGGAACCTCATAACTATTGGTTACATCTTGTTATTACCTATTTTGTTTGCTTTCAGTGGAGCATGATTACGAGAAGAGCTACAGAATCGTAAGAAGTTGCAGCTGGATGAATTCCGAAAATGCAACGGAAGATTTTTGCAAATCAACGGATACGGACTACATCAAAAAATCCTTCTGCACCTGTTTCACGGATGGCTGTAACTCGTCTTCTAAGACAGAAGTATTCAGTTGGGTGGCCATTTTTTCCACAGTTTCTGTTGTTTTATTGTACGTGATTGATTAGTAACCAATTGTGAGTGTAGATGATTATAAATATTTTCATTGCTAGTTGATGATTTCCTCTAGACATATCATCCCTATTTTATTCATGAAAAATGAGGAATGAAACTTTCTGTTTTTTACCACTTTTATTTGTGACTATCGTTACATAAATTATCTTGACTTAACTATTACGAAAAATAACAATAAACATGAATTTGCACCTTCCACAAACCACCGTACACGGACATTATCATACATAATTCCTCCACACACCCTTACCAACATAAATTTGCTCCATTGAATAGTATGCTTCACAAAATATTGAAATAATTTCTGTCTGAGAGTAATTTCTAGAGAGAGCTGAATTTAATCAAGTAAATCGCGGTTAACAACAGTTATGAGGTAGATATTATAGACTCCATTCATTTCAAAAAACAACAAAAGCACGGAACTTTCCTACCGAAATTCAAGATGCGCTAACGTCAGTTATAGGACATTGCTGATTAACGGAAAAACAGATTTTGAACAGATTTTTTTTTGTTACATTCGGGTGAACCAACCAATAAAATTGCCCGTTTTTTAAAGAAAGAATGCGTAAACGTAAACGAATAATAGTTCAAGTAAATTTATTAAAAACAATAAAGACAAAACTTCGGTGTCGGATAGATCAGGTGTATATAAGCTGACTCGTGGCTCTTGCCCAAAACTGTATATTGGCCAAACAGAGAGAACATTTTCCCAAAGAGTTGAAGAGCATAGAAGTAGTTATGTAAATAGAAAGACCAATTCCATATTTTTGCAAACCACCTTTCAGCAGAAGGAGATGAGCTCAATCATGAATACGATGTGTTAAATTTAAAATGTTCTAGAATGTTTAGAAATCAATAGATTCAAGAATTCGGGTAATTCACTGAATGATCAATTAGATAATTTGTGAATGAAGGGGAGAAGTATGTTTCCTTGTGGAACTGAATTTGCGGAAAAGTATCGTTCTTTTAAGAAATATGCCATAAAGTTTCGTGTTATTTTCTGTAATTTTCGTAAATATTTCCACTTTCAATTCATCAATGACTGTCGATATGCCTTTTCCAAATGGTCTACAAATTATATTGAATTATTTTTTGTTCTGTAAGTTATTTCGAAAGTTAATATAGTTTTATGCAGTCAAATAAGTTACTCAGTTCATCAAACAATAAGTAAATATGAATTTGAATTGTTGGTTGCTTAGATCCTTCAGACTTTCCTTGAATTAGAAGAATAGATTAAAGGTGTTATTTACCATTGATCGTATAACAGTAATTACAAAATGATATCAATGTTTATTGCACTGTAAATAGTCTCTGATAATGAAGTTGGATAATATTTCTATAAGGAAAATAATACAGTAAAATAAGATTCAGGGACTTCACAGGATTCTCAATACATCTCGAATGACGTCTTCGAGCGGAATTCAAATTCAGATTTATTGCACCCATATTTATATTTACCGTAAATAGATCTGATTAGTCGGTAGAATTGGAAACTCGAAACATTAATAATAGATAAAAAACTTCAAAGAAACGCCCGAAGGAGCCATGAATGGCGAAACACGTGTTGCGTTTTTGTAAAATCGTTTAGTGTAAATTTCACAATAAAGTGTTTTTTTGAATACGTTAGTTA
Organism: Leptinotarsa defecta; assembly: GCA_015342085.1. Classification (NCBI taxonomy): domain Eukaryota; kingdom Metazoa; phylum Arthropoda; class Insecta; order Coleoptera; family Chrysomelidae; genus Leptinotarsa; species Leptinotarsa defecta. The sequence continues at coordinate 4,141 of WOGO01008465.1, forward strand.
TGGATTCCATCATAAAAGATAAAAAGAACAGATCATATACATTGGTGAAGGTTCTACCGATGAGAAAGTTGAAAAGATGGTAGTCGAGAGGTGAGAGGAAAAAGGTTGAAATGATAAGTTTAAAATGCGTTGTTTTAGAGCTTTTTTATGAAAACTACTTTATTTTCGTCAGGAGGAACATTCCCCATTGTAATTTCGTCGAATTCTGGAGCTTTTCTCGAATCTAACATACTTATTATTTCTTCTATTTGTTCTGGTTCGGTAAGCTTGAGATACATAGACGATATTATTGGTTGAACTGCGGGACTATTTTGAGTAGAAATACAACAAGATAAATTTGTATCAACAGTAACAAAATGTTTGTTCAAACTTTCACAAATATCTCGTAGATTTTTTCAATTGTATTTCCAAAGGTTTTCTACGTTTACTAAAAAACTTTGATGTACTCCACGTCATTGTGAATAATTAGACATGTTTTCTGAAGTACCAATCATCGAATTCTATTAGATTTGTGTTGACATTTTCATTTGAAGTATCTGATACGGTGATACAAGTATTATCCGCATACCGAAGTACCTTTTCTTGAGATATGTACATGGGAATGTCGTAAACGGAAAAGAGGAACATCAGAGGACCAATTGCGCTTCCCTGAAGAGAAGTGGACGAAGGATACAATCAACTGATTGATTAGGCCACCGACACCAAGGTTATCCAACTTTCCCGAAATGAAAGAGCCACCGACTATGTCCAAAGCTGTAGTAAGATCTTGAAAAGATTTATTTGCATGCCTATTTTTTTATAGTGAAAGTATGGTTGAAATCACTATGAATAACGATAGGACTTATCTAGGAATCAGGCAGATTTTAAAAACTGGAAAAAGACATTTATTGACATTCATAACAAATGCTTACTTAAACTAACTCTATACATATACACTAATTCCAACCTAGATCTAAAAATGCACAATTGATGCAGTTAATCGTAGGTATATGAAGATCATTCGCCAGCAGTGAGGGACATCAAGAAAGTGTTCTTTGTAAATACAATTTCAGTGATATACCAGACTTAACAGAACTTCGAAACATTATTTTCAAAATAAACAAAACTCTTTTCGAAGTTTGCCACATTATTTTCACCATTGAATGGAATTCTTCAGCGGAATGGAGATATACTCAAGAATGGTTCAATTTTTCACATAAGAAAATAAGGTTTCTTATTGTGATCCTAGCTAGGCTACTGTAATAGTGCTAAAATCTATGATAATTGAACTCCAACTCATCCAAAAATTATAGTGGAAAAGCTTTTTGGCTTTCTACTCCGTTAAAAAAATGTAGGAACTTTCCGAAGAAAGTACGGAAGTACGGAAGTAGATGAGTAAACCTCTGAAGACGCCAGCCACTCGTACTGGCGAAACGTTGGGATGCAGTTCCAAACTGAGACAAATAACATTAAAATGAGTAGTTAAAATATCAATAACATATAAGCAATAAAATTTGAAATGAAAATACAAGATAAAAAATGAAAATGACCACAGAGTAGAAAGATACAAAAGGAATAAAAATGAAAAATAAAATGAAGAATGAATGAAAACTTATTTGTTTTTTTGAAAAGTGAAGTAACTTGGTTTGAAATTATGTTTCGTCAGACTGATATTGGAGAGCACCTTGTATAACATTGAATGTTTTAGTAGTCAATCAACTACATTAACGTTATTCACATTCCAAAAATTTTTTGACATCTGTAGATGAAGTTGAGAAGTAAATAACCAGCAAAGGAATAACTGCGTATATATTTTAATTTTTATGTCCATTTCTGAAGACGGAGACAGATTTTGGCCTCCGAAACGTTAAGATAAGTATTGTATTATTTCTTAACAATTTTTTTAATAGGCAAAATTGTTAAATACAAGTTACTGAAAAACAAAACATTTTTCCTTGTGAAAAATACTTTGATTTTACGCAGTAACTTATCGGAGTAAACTGAAAAGTTTGCCCTTTCTACACTTGTATAAAGTTCTCCATTATAATTTTCATATTTCTCATATTGTGAATTACGAAAATACCCAGAAAAGGTCAATAAAAACCTGATTTTCCTCCACAAAAAATTACTTTCGTTCAATGTATCAGAATTTTCGCACAAGTTTCGACTTCTGAGGGTTGTCATTCGTAGGGGTGCGACAGCTGGTTGACGGAAAAACAGAACAGAAACAGATTTTAAACAGACAGATCAAGTGTTACAGTATTTTTTCAATTTTCAGATAGATTACGAACCCAATGGCGTGAAAAATGTGGCAACTGTGATAATAGAATAATCAGTTTCATCTGTTTATCCTGCACTCAAAATCATTTTTCTCATTAGGTTGTGAAAAGGTTCATAACATTGTTTACCTCATCCAAATTCGGTTTGTTTTAGATTAGAACGATCTTTATATATTGATTATTTCGTCATTTTTCCATTGTATCAATTTTTAGTATCGGCTTTTTTGTCATTGTGATACAAAATCTGGAGTTTTAACTCTGCGAATGAAAATTCTCAATCAAAATTTGTTGTCAAATAACTATTAGACAGTGGTCAAACATTACGAAAGTTATAAACAATTAAACGAAAAAAATTGGGTTTGGATTATTGCAAATACTTTGAAAACTATTTAACCTGTTCCAAATTTGAAAAAAGGTTCAAAAATATGAGAAAAAGAGAAACAGGTTTTTTCAAATTTGATATATAACATAAATACTCTTTTTTTTTTAAGAAATAATACATTGTTATTTTTGTTGCATTGTGTAGAAATAGTTGAAAAAACGAAAGGAAAAATTTAATTGTTTTAAGTCATCGAAGAGCGAGATAAATTATGATTTCAAAAGCAAATGGTTCCTTGATATTGATTACAAGTGGTAGAAAAAAATTTATAATTAATAAATCCGTTTTTAAGCAATGATTTTTCTTACGATTTTGCATCAAAGATCATGTTGCTGAGAAAAAAATTTAAATTATTTATTTTAAAGAATCTGTCCTGAAACTTTTCGAAAATAGCCGCCCAAAAAAATAATAAGATTAGCTATTTAACAACCATCGCACTTGCAATGTTCTTGTTGAAGTAAGAAATAATTGTTCATCAACTACTGTTTTTTTCGATTTTTTCTGGTTAATTGTTTTTAACTTTTTCAATTTCTGCAAAACGGCACTTGCATTTTTTCAAAAATCATCTGCACGGTATTCCGAATCGAATGACACCTGATTCATATTTTTCAGAGACGGAAAGAAAAGTTTGACCTGAAAGAGAGAGATAGAAATATGTGTATTGAACTTCTAAATGAACTTCATTGACCTGACTATCACAAAATCAATAATTAACACGATTTTTCTCAAACCATATTATATAGGCATTGTTATACACTGTTGCGCATTCCACTTAAAAAAATTCAAAGAAAATTGAATAGAACACATCGTAGAAGCTATAATTATCGGGACAAAGTCATCAAAAATATTAACAGAGCTTCAGCCTTGAATTGTCTATTGGTCAAACATGGAGAAACTTCTTCAAAAGAATCAAAGAAAATAGAATTACTTTTTTCGATTATGATCTTGAAATTTCCGGATATCATATAAATGGTTGATATTTAACAAGGAGTTTGAATTGAACGATTGAAGGATTTAAATTGAATAGAGAGATGAGAATTAATATCTTAATGAACTTCATTGACCTGACTATCACAAAATTGATAATTAACGTCACAAACCATCTTATATGAACAGTGTTATACAGTAATGCGCATTCCACTTTCAGAAAAAAATTCGAATAGCTTCTATAGCATGTGGTATAGAAGAAATGATAATCCGGGCAATTTCATCAAAACTATTAACAGAACTTCATTATTGAATTGACCAGTAGTAGATATGAAAGTTGACTGATTGTTCTTGTCCTAAATTGTACATTGGTCAAACGGGGAGAAGTTTCTCCAAAGGAATCAAAGAATATGGAAATAAATTTGTCACGACCCTATGAAAAACCATCGTTTTTCAGAAGGTCGTAAGTTCAATCACTTCAATGATGCATTAATAACAGGCCTATTTTGAGGAGTTTATTCTCAGAAAGGTTAGAATGTACAAAAAAAGGTCGCATTAAACGAATAAGTTTCGATTATGATCTTGATACTTAGATATCATATATATGACATTCAAAAAGTAGTTTGAGTTAGATAGTTGATGTATTATTTTCGTGGCGTTATGTGAGTCAGTGAAGTATGGCAATCCATCTTTCATTTCGATTTCTTCTATCTGTTCATTGTATTGGTTAGTTTTCTTTGATTTACATATTCATTTGAGTTATCTCAGAGAGTCACGTATGTATATCATAAGTTGATCGATTTAAAGGAAATGATTATGACTATATCAGTATCTTTTGTCGGGTATGAGGTTGATTTTATCATTTCAACTCAATCCATTCGAAAAAAAAAGAGCTATAAAACATTTATTGATAGAAAATTACTCATAACCGCATAAAACCTAATTGTTTGACGTTATCATGAACAGATAATGACAAGATTTTGAAATTTTTGCGAAATATTCATAGCAAAGTTCATAGATATTTCAGTCATACTGAAATTAGCACAATCTCACCCGAAAAAGCTATTGTACAGCTGATTTTGCAACAAACACAAAATAAACTGTCCTGAATAACTTTAGAGTTTTTTCAAATAATGTTTTCAAACAACCGTAGGTCATCAATTATTTTTTTGGAAAATTCAAAGTATTTTAGTCTTGGTACATCACAAAAATTATAAACACAAATGTATCAATTGATCTGAAGATTTCATTTAAAAACTCTTATTGTCCTCATTTCCATCTTCACTGTGTTGATTGATGTATGTTATTGTGAAAACTCCTTTTTCTTCGAAGCAAATTTACCTGTTACACGATTTTTGTCTTACTTTTAATAGTATTCAAATAGCATTTTTGTAATGTTGTATTTTTAGTAGTTGGCAATTGTGTGGCATTTTCTTCTAGTGTTTCTTACACTATACTAGTCACGGAACAAAAAAAGCTTCCATCATATTATCAGAAATCGTTCACTAGCTCTTAGTTTAGCAAAGCAAACACTTTGTGGATACATAAAGGCGAATCATCAATATCAGTAGAGGCTCACGTGCAATAATCTACAAGCGACTGTAAATAAGACGACAGAAAATAGATTCGTTGTGTACTTTGTCGAGGAGTTGCATCCTTCAGTAGTACATTTGGAGCAGTGCAAATTTTTCACGTTTTCGTTGCTAGTTTCGTGCACCTTTCTGCAAATATCCAAGTTCCCCTGCTCTGCCAGTTGGCATCCCCGCAGAAAGAAGCTCTTGTTGCCGACTGTAAAAGAAACAATTATTTTCTGGCGCAAGATATCTAGAAGTTAGCGAAAATAAAAATAAATAAATCTTTATACTCTACATACACTATCATTTATACTCGTATAGTATGTACCTCACTCGAACGTAGTACAACATGAATATGATGAAGTCATACCTTAACGAAATATATCAAATTGTTGATCTAGGAAATACCAAAAGTGAAAAAAGAAAAATATTAAGAGGAATGCCACAAGGGTCAATATTGGGGCCACTTCTGTTTCTAATCTATATCAACGACCTGCCTCACGTGAAGAACTCGTCAGACATAGAAACTATATTGTATGCAGATGATGCAACCTTGCGCAAAAAAATATATAAAGTAGATGATTCTCATATGATCCATACTAACATATTAGAGAAAGCTCGATCATGGTTCACACCAAATGACTTGATTCTCAATGAACAAAAAACAGAAAATCTAACTTTTGAAACAATTTGCTCAAATCGAGAACAAAAATTCTACCAAATTGTTGGGAGTATAAATAGATTCCAACCTGAAATGGATAGACCATATAAATAGCATGTGTAGTAAACTTAGTAAGACAGTTTTTGCTCTCAGAAGCAAATATGTTGCAAGTGCGGCACTTGCGACATATCATTTACTTTTTCATTCAGTCTTTAGGTATGGTATAATCAATTGGAATAATGCATCAAAGGTACATCTTAATAGAATATTTCTCATTCAAAAATCTGCAGTAATAAACATAATTTCTGCCAATTATGATGAAAAGTGTTAACCAATATTTGTAAAACTTAAAATAATGACCCTATATTCATTTATTGTCTATGAAAATCTGCTTCTTGTTCAACAAAACTTGATGAATAAAGTTGCTCACAAGGATATACACCAACATGATACAAGAAATAAATAAAACCTTGTTCCTACAGCTAATAGGTTGAAAAGAACAGGTAATATAGGAATTAAGCTATACAATGCCTTATCTGTCAAATTTCGTAACTTGCGATTTAGAAGATTCAAAAACTCATTGAAGAAAATATTAACCAAACATCCTTTATATGAAATTGATCAATTTTTCGAAGTTATCCAAGTTCAAGTTAAAAATGCCCTAATGAAGCTAAGTAGTCGTAGAGTGGAAACTGACT
>WOGO01008466.1:0-10637 GCA_015342085.1 Leptinotarsa defecta
ACATCATTCCACCAAGGACTCCAACAATCAGAACGACCATCTTGACAGAGTGATCTGGATAGAGTCTGCGGAGTTCGAAGAGAAAATCTCGATATTTTATCCATTTTTCCTCCTTTTTTCTGACGATATTCGTCTCGCTAGGAGCTGAAAACTCCACAACAAATATCGTTTTGGTCTGGTGGTCGAGAAGGACTACAAGCTTATTGCCATATTGAAAATAACTTTTGTCTGATTTCTACAAGTTTTTCATTTGTTACAACCAGTTTCGGTTTTTTAAACCATTCTTCAGTAGACTGATGCATTTTGTCAAAACAAGTCCTTAATTATACAATGATATAGTCACAAGTTTCTCAACTTCTGAGAGTTGGCGTTCGTATGGGGGCGGCAGCTGATTAACGGAAAAACAGATTTTAAACAGATTTTTTTTTTAAACAGTACCTGCAATAGGTGCCTGAAATAACATAACCTGAATTATCAATACCAATACTCAAACACAGCTCTTCCCTTTTCAATCTGTGAATTTTGACTAGTTCAAGATTCATTGGTACCTGGAAAAATTCACAAGTCCCCCGGAATATGCAAACATTAGGAAAACATATATGGAAGAGAAAGTTAGCACCAAGGGTATTTCATGTAGACATTATTTGTGCCATATTAAAATTATTTATGGATTGGTCGGAATCAAGAATGAATGGCCTTGTACTCAAAGCTGGATCAATAGCTACATAACCAAAACCGCCACTTCATCTTACTACAGATCTTGTCTCACAAAAAAACAATTTCAGTTTCTGAACACACTTTGCAAATTGGAGACTAACCGTTCAGCTTTAATGTTTCAGTTGATTCATTCATTCGTTCCAGGGCCGTAGCGAAAAGAAAAACCAGGGGGGTAGGGAACCCAAATTTTCCCAATCCCACAAGCAAAATTTCCCAACTTTCGAAGAAATGAAAGCTGAGGGATTAGTTACTACTATAATTTATTAATTTTCTTACTGGTATCTTAGGGTATGCACAAACAAAAATAATAAATAATGGGAATTATTCTACTTTGGACCAAGGTCCTTGGTCTTCCACCATATCCACAATGTATAGGAATATTCAATACAAATGAAAGGAAACAACACTTAAATAATATTATGCTTATTGTTTTCAACTATTATTTTTCCTATCTTCACGGCCCGAAATTTCCCAACTTTTCCAAGTCGAAAAAACAGCGAAAAATTGAGAATTTTGTAAAATTGAGAAATTAAACTTTTTTGAAGATTTCAAACAACTCAGAAGTCTCTTCAGGTCATGCATGTTGGGAAATCTCAACCTTCTCCTGTTTCTTTCCCTTTTCTTATTACCTCTCCTTTTTTTTCTCTCATTTTTATTTTTTTAATTGTTATTAACTTTTTTACTATTATTTTTTTCTATCTTCATCGCCCAAAATTTCCCAAATTTTCCCCCAACTTTTTCTCAAGTCGAAAAAGCAAGGGGGCAGGTTCCCCCCATCCCCCATGGCGACGGCCCTGATTCGTTCATTCAATTATAATATGAGATAAAACACAGTCCATTATTTTTGGGTAGTTCTCTATATCTTTTTTTCTCTTCGAACTCATTCTCAAGAAATTATGTTATAATTGTAATGGCAATATAAAGTAACGAAATTCTGAACAATACTAAATCTTTGTTATCCTTATCATATTTTCAGTGGAAAAATGTAGATTTTGCCAAGACTCCCAATATCAGTTATTTTATTTATAGAATATTTCTTGTAATTCATATATATCATTTCTAAAAATATTCTTTAGGTTGTATTTATTTCTCTATCTGAAATATGTGGGTTTTCAAAATTCAAGTGATGAACCCGAAGACGTTTGTGGATACTAATAATCGAAACGTCGTGAAGTAACTTGGCTTGAAATCTTTCATTCTTCAATTTTCAATTTTTTGACTAATTTATATTTTACATTGATTTCATTTCAGGATTTTGCTTAATATAATTGTTATTTTCAGCTATCTTTTTAATTATAATTTCCATTTGTTACGTCAGAGATTTCAAATCATATCATATTAGACAATGGAAGTCCAAACTAATAGAATTCAGCAAAAAAATGGTATACATAAATAATATAAACATGAGATTGATTTTGAAATTAGCAAAATGAAGAAAAATAATATGTGAAATGACCGACAGAAACTACATCGAAATACTCTCTAATGACAGTATTTGGATGTACAATATTTTGAATGAATTGGAATTATAATACTGGGCGAATCAGCATCACTACTTTTTCCTTCTCATATCATTTTTTTATTTGAATAAATAATATAGATAATACTGAAATTTTGTAAATCGGATTTTTCATTCATTGAATTTATTTAACAATTTTTATGGTTCGACTAATGTATTTTTCATCTTATATTCAGAGTACCTCTCTGTTTGTTTTGCAATGTTGAAATGAATTCAAAACAAGTCAAAAATTCTTATTTACGTTTGTATATTCCAAAAAATTCTGAATCTACAGCTCACGATTATGAATGTTCTCAAGTAAACAATATATACACCAATCAAGGTTTATATATTATTTGCTAGTGAATCAAAACTCATGAAGCGAAGAAGAAGCAATAATCGATCTTCACTCCAAATTGCTTGAACATTATTTTTTGCGCTCCAGCCACAATCAGTAATCACCAACACCGGTCAAGCAAAACGTTAAGAAGACAAATTATAACGTGAAAATATTTATTTGGAAATACATTACAGTTGATACAAATCTAGCTACAAACGATCATTAGACAATAAGTAAAACAGTGGTAAATTGTACAGAAAATTATGGAATAAAGGTTTACGATGCATGAAAAATTGAAGTTTTTTAACCGACTTACATAGAAATGCTAACAAATTATAGAAGTGTTGAGGAAAATTACAGTATTTTTCCTGATTGTGATGAAACATGCAATATTACCTTTAACGACTAATTACTTAAATAGCTAATGGTACATTTGACCCCATTTTTATGACATTTCCTGAAGGAGTTTTTTAATATTTTTCAATTCTTTTCAAGGAAATTATTAGTTTTTAGTTTGTTCTAGGTCAGAAAGTCCTTGAAATGAAAATGTTTCATGTATTTTCATGTGTTGAAGGCATCTATTATTACTTTACCAGCCTCCAATTTGTTAATTGATATTTTGAAAGACCATTGACTTTCTACTGAATCTATTAATATCATCTTTCACATAGTATTTATTTTCCATTTTGAATTGAAGTTTTTACAGGCTTTGTCATGAAAAATTGAACAAAAAGGCCCCGTTCTAAAAGTGCACCACTATTGATGGGGTGGGGCAGGTGAATATTTGAAGAAAAACGAAGTCGACAAAAAAGCTGCCACTTAAAACATCCCCGAAAAAGAATTAATATGAAAATAATTTACTGTTATATTTAAAATAAAGATGAAGTATGGCCTTATTTGGAGCTCATTAAGTGAAGAAGAATTCAAATATTCATTCATGACCCAATCGAGTAAAACTAGAGAAATAGAAGTATAGTTATAATAGTGATATATAGGGCGTTCCAACGAAAATTTAACCCCCTCCGTAAGTCAGAAACAGACGTGTAATCGAAAATTTCATAGCACACATCAATGTTTACTTCTATGGGGCCTAATTCTGATATGGAAATCATACCCGAAACTTCACCCCCCTGCGGTCAGCAACCCCCCCTATTTTTTTTAGCCACATGGGGGGTCGAGTTATACATCATTTGAAAGATTTTTTGTCCCTCTATTATTTCTGTGATTTTTTTTGAAAATGTGTTCATTCGTTATTGACCAATTAAATGTTAACGTTTTATTTAAGAAAAAACAGAAAATTCGCTGTCGCTCATTTCATTGAGGAAATCAACAAAAGTACCATAAATGGCAACACAATGTACGGATAAAGTGTTCAAAATGACCTCCATCTAGTTCCATACAATAATACAGTCTACTTTCGAAAGCGTTCCTTATATTATCGAAGATGTTTGGAGTCAGAAATCAACATTCACGAAAAATTCTCTGTCGCAGGTCTTATAGATTGGTAGGACACACTTTCGACTTCAAGTGTCCCCACAAAAAGAAGTTCATCGGTGTGAAATCAGGTGATCTATCTGGCCACTCCACTGGAGCCCTTCTGAATTATCATCATTCAAGTATGTGTCTCCATTGATATTACCTTCAATGAAAAATGGTCCAACAGTATGATTACCAAGAATGCCGGCCCAGACACTCAATTTTTGTGGAGTTTGTGAATATATTTCCATCACTAAATGAGGATTCACATCGCTCCAGTAACGAAAATAATGTCTATTTACTTCTTCATTCAACATGAAAGAACTTTCGTCTGAAAAACATGTATTGTATAATAGATTTCTGACTCCGGACATCTTCGATAATGTAAGGAACGCTTTCAAAAGTAGACTGTATTATTGTATGGAACTTGATGAAGGTCATTTTGAATACTTTATCCGTTGATTGTGTTGCCATTGATTTCCTAAATAAAATGAGCCACAGCGAATTTTCTGTTTTTTGAAACTTTCGTCGTTGGAATGCCCTGTATATCCAAACAGAGCTTCCTGGTATTAGGCTCTTGTGTCCTCGAGATCTAGAAATGAATGAAATCAATGATCAATGTAATTTCAGTATGAGCAAACTGGAATCAAAAGTTTGAGCAATTTCAATCCCTAAGAGCACATAATTATAGTGTTCGAATAAATCACAATCGAACAAAAATGTTATCAATGTGAAAAGTTCTAATCATCATTGTATTTTTTAGAAGAATTTGCGAGTATAGTTCATTCTTGAAAATTTATAGGTATGTTTAGACAGTTTTGCACTAACTAGTAGAAACCCACATTCCGATTGAAATTCAAGGGAATGGAATCAGGTAGTAACAAAAATGTGTTTTCCATCAAATACAAGATTATGATCCATTGAATTTCAACAATTGGACAAAAGGCTAAAAATTGGGTGTATTCTTTCAGTTAGACCATCCTGTAAGACTACATTGAACTACCTCAGCTAGTTAATTTCCCTAGACAATATAGAATGATAGTATTTAGACAATAATTTCATTAGACTAATTGCTACTTCCTAAATGATTATTTTATGCAATGAATACCGATTATTAAAATGCGATGCACTTCTTCCGTGTAGTAGATTCCTTCCCACGAAATATGGCATTAAAAGATCCACGATTCAAATACAATCTGTGAATTCTTCCAGTGCCAAGTCTCGTAGAAAAGTAGTATCTAATCGTTCCACCTAGGTTTTGGTTGGTAGAAAACAAGACAGCCATAAATTTCTTCCCATTTCTTGAAAAGAGAAATAAGGCATTATATTCAAAATTGATTAACAGTGATTGACAGTGAAAATGATTTTTTCCGAGTACCATTGAAGATTGATGAAGAGTGTAGTTTTTTCATTCAAAAACGATTTGAAAATATCACACACATAAATTCTTTCATACAATGAAGAGTACCTTCTACTCTGAAAAATATATTTTTCTCTTACTGACATCAACGCCATGCATAATAACAGATTTACAGTAGTTTTGCTATAAACATAATTACTATTCCACTTTCTGCATGAATACAGTTAACCACCAACTGAAAGGTTCAACTGCTATCTTCATTATAGACTGAAAGAACGCGCATGTTACTTCTCAAAGAGCGTCTAGTTCTTGAATTTGTATTCACGCAAGACCTAGCAAAAGCCCGCAATCAAATTTGACGTCACCAGGTCACATGATATAGCTGCATACATGATGATGATGATGATACAATTCAAAAATGATAATAATGTCGCTTAACGTGTGTAATGCCTGTTTTGAAGAACAACTTTGAGAAAGATCGCAATACTACACATAGGGTTTGGTAGCTCCTCTTTGACGTCAGAGCTGCTTACAGAATTGCATGTTCTTGCAATTACATAAACCCATAATTACCTCAGGACATCCGTGACAATTGTAACTTGGATATATTTTCTCGTGAAAAATAGTAGAATAGGTTTAACTAATAATTGAAAGGAAACACTTCACTTTAATGTTTATATTAGAAAACTACTCGAAACCTAAAATTTGTAACCATTGCACTTTTTATATTGTCCATTTATAATCCTATACAATTTAGCATTTCGAGAATATCTGTACGTTTGAACCGTTTCTTTCAGAAGTATGGAATAAAGAATTTTCAGAAACTCCTGAAATTTTCGAAGATCTACTGCAATACTACTACAATGAATGAAGAAGCGGAAAAAAGGGCCATACTATAAAATCGTTTATCTAGACAAATGAGACGAACGGAAATCAAAATGAAAGCTACATAAAAAGTGAGATACAAAAAGCCGAAGTTAGAGTTTGGGATTGGTTTAATTCATCTCTTGATGACGCCGCCGCCGTCGTGTAGAGTTTTTAGATCCAGGTTTGCGAGCAGTGTTAGTTTGGGATTTGAATCAGGCAGAAGATAGGAAAAAATACAAAGGAAGGAAACGATATCAACTGTGACGAAGATAAAATTAATGTTCTTTGAAAAAAATACTTTCCAGGCTGCCTGTCTGAACGCGATAAAGACAAAATTACAGAAATTCAAAGGCATGTGTATAGTTTATCAATGTTTTGTGTGAACTGCGTGGAATATAACGAAGTTGTCGTGGTGGTGGTGCAATCCGTGCGAACTTTGAAATATAACAAAAATCTGCGATGGCATATTATGGCCATCTTTAAAGAACAGCTTACTATAGTCATGTTGATATATAATCAAAATTACCACGTATTATGTGCTAATTGGAATGTCATTCAGATAGATACGATATCATCCTTATCAAATATATGTTAATTGCCTTATGAATATTATGATCGCACTATTTAAATTGAAAAAATTTAAAAAAATTAAATTGAATAACAACAAATGAAAAGGGGGAAAATCAGAATACAGTGAGGAGAAAACCTACCAAACAATCTACATACATCACAAAGAATATAACAAAAAGGTGGATATGCCTATGAACCAACCGTTGGACTGTCAGAATTTTCTTTCCAGAATGAAAAGGAAATCTTGGTAAGGAGAACCGGAGGATCCCTGTCATCATCAGAAAATGAAATGGAATCTGATGTAGATTTTGATATAAATCAAACTGAATTTGAAAAACAGGAAAATTGATACAAAAAGCATAGCGGGAAAATTATTGAGATATTATTTTCAGATCATTGTCATTATAGTTTGTTTCATGAGAGTCAGTTAAGTCCCAATGTTTAGTCATTTTATATTTGTAGTTACCAAAAATCAAAATTGTATATATTTTATAAATCAAAATAGATGAACAAAAAGAAAATAAATTCTTTATTATCAAAAGCAATGGGCAGAATACCAAAGAAAGAAGACACGAAAAAATCAATCATTTGATACAACAGGCTGAAAGTAATAAAGTGGATACCTTGTCTCAATCGCAGATAGTTGCGACTACTGAAAGATAACGAAGGGAAAAATGAGAAAAACTGTCGCGCGAGAATTCAAATGGCTTGACAAACCGATGCGAGAGTCGTGATGAAGAAAGATTGTAATTGCGTTTCGAAAGTTGAGGTAGCATTTTGTTGCATTGCTGATTGTGAACATACTTTGCATAACTGAACTTCAACGAAGCTCATTAATAAAAGTTGCTTCGCTCAAGAATTTGATATAAGAGATTGATTATAAGAGATCGATGTATCTTGCTTTACATACCCTCACTAATGGGTGGTAGCCAAACATTCCAAAATGTTCCGGTGGAAATTTGTTATTCAATCAACCAGCCAACAAGTTTCCTCAAAAACATATTTTGTTATGTTGCTGATGGACTTGATTCGAGATGATACTTACTAAATTGATATAAACGTACTGACAAACATTTTATTGTGAAATTTTCATATAAACGCTTGGAATGTTGCGATTCTGTGAACTATCCGAAGTGAAAATTTTACAGCGTTATTGAATATAATCATGTGCTTGGATATGACCCAAACTGTTTTCGAAGATCTCAGACAGCTACCTATGGAGTGTTCTCAACTCATCAACTCACTAAAACATAACAACCAAAGTATTCCACTTCGAAGTAAATCAATTTTCCATACTCCTTATTTTCCAGTTGAGAATTGAATAAAAATTATTAATTAAATATGCCATAAAGAGAATTATTAATAGTTGTTTCAATTCCATATCAACACCCCAAATGATACAAAGAACGATATACTATGAAGAAATAATACAGATTTGAAGATTATACGCCAACGCACGACGAAACTTGCAGTTACCTTAACCTTTCGAGGGATTATTGGAAAAATATGTTAACAAGAATTATTGCTGCTAAAAGTTCACACCAACAACAGCTTATATCCCGTATTTTAGTTCCGAACATAAGACAAGATAATGTTTGGTTTCTGAGCAGATTTATATAGTGTGTCACATTCAAAAGTTACTAGCAGCAATTTTTTCAGAATAAAAAAAATACCCATATTCGGTTAAGGCAGAGACGAATCTCAACGAGCGATCCTCAACATTCTCTTCACAACCAATGGATATAAGAAGACATTCTAGATGAAATATTGGAAGGAGAAAATGAAAAAGTTCAAGTGAAGCATAAGATAAGCATGAAAGTAGTGGACACAGCTCTATACAAAGTTAAAATATGAAAAGTTTGCAGAGAACAAATAGTTTCTGAAAATATACAATGAGAATCTCAGGATTAGGAAAAATCCTAGGGTAGCAAAATAGCCTCTGCTCATACGCCAAAAAGAGATCAAGTCCAGTGTGGAAAGTTTGGAGTGCCTATAGTAATCAAGAAAAATAAAGGAATAATAAATGATAAAAAGTAAAATTAGAATACCGTGGGGTGAAAACCTACCAACCAATCTACATATACATTACAAATAATATAAAGGAAACAAAATTAATTCTTCCTTATCAATAGCAATGGGCATAGTACCAAAGAAAAAATACAAGAATAAATCATATGATACAACAGTTTACACCCAATAAAGTGGATACCTTGTTTCAGTCGCAGATTGTTGCGACTATGGAAAGATAACGAAGGGAAAAGGAGCAATATGAACATGGGAAACAATAAAGATAAAGTCACGGTTATATTGCTAGCCAATAAAATATAAAACGGAACAGAAAAATTATATTAATAGAGGACTAGAAATAGTATATAATGATTATAAAAGGCAGCAAAGAGTGAAAAATATAATGCAATCTTTGGAAAAATGAGTATGAAACAAAATAATTATAGTTTGAATGCATAGAGGAAGTTTAAATAAATCGGAGCTGTGATGCAAACGGATTTATGCAAATAAGTTCTCTTTTCATGTATAAAATACAATTATATATATATAAAATGAAAAAAAAGTAATTTCATAAGAATTTTTTCACTTTTGAGCTGGACCAAAGTTGTGTGGTGAAAATAGTACCTACTCATTGGTAGTTTGGAAATGCATATATTTCGTCACAGTGCCATTTATGTGATTTGCATGACAAAAAATATTCATATTATTTCTTAATCGAATCTAGGTTTCTTTGATTTCAGTCATAACTGGATTTTTGAACAAAAAAGTATTTTTTTGGATTTTGAACATTTCAGTTGCTTGACTTTTTCGACGATTTTCATTGGTTGAGTTTTGCTTTGAGTTTTGTGGGCTGCGAACATGATTCATTTCATTTCTTAAATAACTGAAATGTGTGTAATTTGCCTGAAAACATATAAAAGTTGGGTATATAACATACTTTGAAATCTAAATTTGAAATTTGAACAAAACATCTAAGATAAAAAACTTTCAAAATCTCTATATTTATAATTTCACTAACTGGTCAGTTTTCTTCATCTCCTGGTTGGTGAAATACGCATCAAGAAAAGTATTGTATTTTTGGTGATAGGAAAAAGTTATTATTCTGGATTGACTCCATGCCAGAGGTTCCATTTTCAACTTTTATCGTCAACTGGCGTTATATTCCTCGTGAAATAATGACAGTCGTTAAAAACAATCATTTCATTATATTCAACTATTTCGTGAAGGATCTCCCAATAAAAGTATTATTATTTGAATTAATGAAAGATTCAGGTTCACAGTTGAAAATTATCACGTTAGCATATAAGAGAAATTTGAAACCAGCAGAGTTTACATTATAACAAGTAGAACAGAAAGGAATCCAATTATGTCAGATATGTTTTGTGAGAATTCTTATAACATTTGGAATGATTAATATTGTTATTAATCATGCTCTAAAGAAAATAACCCCGGCCGTAACTGGTAGCCATAAACCAATTGTGACGTGGGTAAGAGCGATCCAGAGGTAACGAGAATAATGCTACCAGCTTCGATTGAATTCCAAAGAATTTTCTACTGCCTTTGATTGCCAAATATAAACGCTACCACACGCCTATCGGGACACTGAAGTTTCGCGTACACTGTCGTACGAAGCGATCATATAAGGCAATATTGAATAATAGTTGAAGTTTGAGTTGAAGTGTTTTGTTGTAATAAAAGTCAATTATTGATAAATCCATGGGGAAAAACGTAACAATATTGAAATCATCTATATTAACTTCAATCAGTTCGTTTTTCCAGAAATTCGTTGATCCAGCACCGAA
>WOGO01008467.1:0-10637 GCA_015342085.1 Leptinotarsa defecta
ATGCCGGGTTTTCGAACAACGGCCATTTGCTCTCCACCCATTTCATAGCAAATTTCGTCAAAGAGGAAGGCGAGGGCTTTATTGGATAGGTAGCACTGCTTCGTGGCATCAGATAGTGTGAACTTTCCCTCGATATATCTGCAATATCAAGTATAAGATCTTGAAAATTGATTGGAATTCTTATTTCATCTGAATTTTTGTAATATGGTGAACCATACGGCTTATGTGTATGCTCATGAAGGCTAATGAGGGAATTGTCGAACAGGGGCTCCTCGAATACCTCCAATTTATCGCTTGTGGTAATGGTCGCCATGTTATTACTATTTGTTATATCATACCTTCAAGCCAATGGATTCGAGAAAGTTCAGACTACTAGCGCTTATTCTATATCTTGATCATTTGGCAGACATACGTGGAATGAATCGACTTCTAGATTTTCTCTTCTTTGAATGCACATGGTCATAGTCGCCACCAAATGCATTATGCTGATTCAAGTGACGTCGCTGCTGAAATCGCTAGCTATTGAAGCACAACCACATTTTTTTCAGAAACAATAATCGTAGAGTTTATAACTTCATTAATGATTATCATCTGCTCAGCGTTAGGAAGTATTAAATACAGAGTAACAATTTCATCAGCTCTACTTTTGTACTGATTTTTTTCACAGATGAAATTGATCATCGGTCACCACCGATTTTGCTCAATTTTTTTTTATTTGCAAAATATCCGCATCAACCATCAAGGTTATTAGCGGTTTGACATAGTATTTTACAAAATTTGTTTACAATTTAAGTAATATCTTTATGTCGGCTAAGAATGAGATTAATGGTTGTGTATAACAGCTTTCCCCTAAGATGTCCTGGAGATTTTCCGACAAGTTATGCTCCAGCCTTTCATTTTGTTCAATTGTTTGAATGCTTATCGAGGGTTTTTTTTCAAATCAGATTGCATCTATTTGATATCCGTTTCCATAATGTCTCACTTTCTTACTTGCCTCCATATGTTTATTATGTCGATTTGCCTCACTCAACTGCTCCCTACTCGCTCTAGCTGCTTGAACTGCTTTCGTTATGCCTGCAGTAGCACCGGCTAAACTACCTAGCGCTAATAAACCGGCAAAAATTGGAATGAGTGGTAGTATTTCACCAATTTTAGGAATCGATATGATTCGCGAATTGTGCGAATTTTGTTTTCCCCACCTGCAGCTCTAGTATATTTGCGTGCTGCTTCTAGTGCAATTTCAGCTGCTCTTTTAGAATTTTTGACAACAAATTCACTTCTTCCAGCTTTGTGTAAAACGTCATGCACTTTCTTAACGATTCCAGAACCAAAAGATATTACCTTAGAATTTTTCAATACTTTTTTAACTTTTTTTTTCTTAATAGAACGATTTTTCTTCTGTGTGCGTGACTGCTTGGATGGTGACTCACAACCCATACCAAATCGACATTTTCCCTTCATTATATTCGTAATTAGTCAAGCGGCTCCTTTTTCCCAAAGCATCTTTTGCTTTGAATCGATTCCAAGCACGTTCTGCTAGCTCCTGATTCGCTATGTATCTAGCTGCAAGATTGTCAGGATTCTGTGAATATGCAATATCGTGTTTTTTGCATACAAAATCCAGTTGATTGACACCCGGATCTCCTCTCGCCAATCTTTTCTGCAATTTGGTGCCAGGACCGCAATACTGATAGCCAGGTAAGTGTAATTCAAATGGTAGATTATTAAAGAGGAAATTGACAAGTCCCTTACCTTTTTTATTTGAATGCAATTTAGTAGAGCTGTATCGTCTCATAACCCCCATTTAAATAAAGGAATCGATGTGGAACCCTGCTTATATAGTCTCCAACTGTCATACAATGCGCCTACTAAAGCAGAAGCAGCAATTTTCCATCGATAATTTCGATGAAAAAATGGGTGGTGGATCGGGAAGCGATATCAAACAGCATCATGGATCTTCACTTCCATTATCTATTCGCGGTCTGATAATTGGATCTTCTAATTGTGGCAAAACAAATATTATGATTTCTCTGCTGACTCATCCTCTGGGATTACGATTTGCAAATATTCATCTTTATTCAAAGTCTCTTTATCAACCCAAATATGAGTATTTAAGAATTAGCACCAATCAAAGGGTTGATATTTTACACTTTTGTCAATAATGCAGCTGATATAGTAGAGCCTTCAGACGCCAAACAGGATTCAATATTCATTTTTGATGATGTTATGTGCGAGAAACAGGATGTTATGCGATCATATTTCAGTATGGGTCATCATAAAAATGTGGATTGCTTCTATCTAGCCCAAACATATTCACGAGTCACGAAACAGTTGATTCGAGATAATGCAAATTTTATTGTACTGTTCAAACAAGATGATATGAATCTCAATTATATTTTTTCCGACCATGCGTCATCAGATGTGACACACAAGCAATTTCAAAATATGTGTGCGTGATGTTGGAAAGATAAATATGGATTTTTGGTAATTGATAAGGATCGAGAAGTGCTAAGTAGACGTTATCGAAAAGGATTCGATGCTTTCATATATCCTTGACGTTCTTGAAACAATTGAATCATTTGAGTGCTAGATAGTGTGGATAACACTTCATCATACACATTCTTGTAGTGAATACATTATGGGGGGTTAAAACGATGATGAAGTATGTTTAAAAAGGAAGTTAATTGAAGCGACGGATGCCGTTCGAAAGAAATTCAATTATATCAAGAGTAGTCGCCTAGGTGATCAATCAGCACTCGAAAAGATCTATGAGCCAATAATAACACCCTTGAAAGTCATATCTGCCAATACTGCAGGAGCAACTCCAATAAATCAAGTGATGCAGAAAACAAAGAGTGATACACGATTCATGACCAAAACTATAATTAAAAGTGAGTTGAAACCAAAATTTGAAAAGGCTATTTCAAAGGATCTTCTAACCTCTCAATCGACAGCTTCAGATTCAGAATCACCTAATGCATTTGATAATGGTGATGAGGTACAAAAACACATACAAAAGTTTCTATTAGGAAATCTCTCTTACGATACAGTCTTTGGAGTACACATGAACACTGAAACGGAAAATTTACAAATGGGTGTTGCTGATGTGGAATTCATAGATGAGAAAATTGTGTTCAAGAAAAATGGTAAAACTATTGCCACTTATCAGGCCACTCCAAAACTATATAAATTAATATTCATTAAAGTACCATCGGGAAATATCCCCTCTTCCGATATAACCACTTATGGTGATATACTCAAATTAACAGAGGTAATATATAAATACAATGGAAGAAAACAGTGTCTACTATCGAATAATTGAAAGAAATATAGAGAAATAATCCCACCACTATTATCCGATGGAAACTCTCTATCAAACCCAAGAGAGACGGTGCTGACATGATCAAAATACCTACTCAAAAAAATATATATTAGAAATAACCATATAGATTATGTTTATTGGAATGAACTCGAAGAATTGATTGATCGCCTTCGATTACTTTGGAGTTCACGACTGGCTGGACATACCGGACACGATAATGAAATAGTAGCCATAATTGAGGAATTACGTGAAGGAAGACTAGTCTATTAACTGCAATATTATGAGCACGATGTGTGAAACTGGCTCGGTTACCCACAGATAATCTAACTACGCATACCACAATTGATAAATTTGGACGTGGAAGAAGAAGTGGTGTTAGTAAACCACTTGTCGGAAGATCGAGTGTTGGATTCATTCTCACACCAAATGGTGATAATGTTATTCAGAATAAGCGGTTGCAGAATATTGGTGAACCTGTAGACTATAAAAACTCTGTCACTAAAGAACCCTGAAATATTTCTAAGAGTTCGTTGCGCCAGCGCTACTATACGTCAAGAAAAACATTGATTCATAAAATACCGAACTGCGAATCATCATTGACAAAAATGCACTCATCACCTCTGCATTAGCTGATCGATTCAGTAATGTGAAAAAGCGAATTGGCCATATAGGAGTAATATGAATAATGCTAAGTGGCAGGTTGTGAAGGAAATACATAAGCCGGCGCGTCGAAATTTTCCCCGTCGAAAAACAATAATAGATAATAAGAGATTTTTGGACTTGTGGCAGATGGATTTGATGGAAATGCATCCATATGTTAGAGAACATGAGGGTTATAGGTACATCCTCATATTAATCAATTGTTATTCGAAGTATGTATGGTCAAGACCATTGAAAAATAAAACTGCTGATACAGTTACTGAAGCTATGGCGAGGGTGCTGAAAGATGCAAGGTATGTACCGAAGAACTTATAATCTGATCACGGTACCGAGTTTTAGAATTCAAAATTTTCATCATTGATGAGGGAAGACCATATCAATCATTACTCAACATTCAGTATAAAATAGTCTGCAATTGCGGAACGAGTCATTTGGACGTTGAAAAGCTGGTTTTATAAACAATTCTCACTTCAAGGTCATTACAATTGGTTGACTATTCTTCCTGAAATTACTAATCGATATAACAACACAGTTCATCGCACCACTGGCATGAAGCCTGCAGAGGTAAAACCATTCACAAAATTGTCCGTTTGTGCAAAATCCCAGAGGCATTTTGGCAAACGTGATATGGTGTGAATCAGCAAGTTTAAGAACGTATTCGCCAAAGGTTACACAGCAAACTTTACCACTGAATTTTTAAAGTTGTGAAAATTAATAGTACAGAGCCTGTAACTTATGAGCTAGAAGATGTGAATGAACATCCGATCAAGGGCTGCTTTTATGAAATAAAGTTGAATAAAGCGAAAGATACCAATACATGTTTGGTTGAGCGAGTTTTGAAAAGGGAAGAACGTTGCCTATTTGTGAAGTGGTTGGGATTGCCATTTTATTGTACTCAATGAAAAATTGAAGATAATATAATAATGAAATTGAATTTTTATTATTGAATTATGAAAAATTTTAAATTTCATTCGCACTGAGTAGAGAGTGCTATATCATGAAAAAATAGAACAAGTAACATCAAAGCGACTTATTTTATTTGATATATAATTTCACATATATCAAATATTGACATTCACTGTGGTAAGTGGTACCATGTATGTTCGAATAGCGTTACCGAGGTATTTCTCGTCTCTTAATTTGATCTTCACTGTCCAAACGCTAACAATCCCGGAAGTGGATGTTCTCATTGGGATGGAAATCACCAACATTTTCACATAGTATCCATCCATTTCTACACATACTACATACAATTTTCCAACAATCTACTTTGTAGTCATCACAATGTAGACAACGTGGAAGTGGTAACTCACGATTTGCTGCACAGTTCACACAAATATTTCTAAATATTCTCATATTGTTACACACGATTCCTATGAAATATTTGCAGCACTTATGATGGGGGCATACTTCTGGAGTTGAATCATTTGTCGTCTTTGGAACTGTAATTGGACTCGGAATTTGAATTGGATTTTTCAAAACACATCTACGACACAGACCGGTACATGGATTAATAAATGTCTGAGGCCAATAACCTTGGCAATTAATACACACTACAGCTTGATCAACTTTGATTGGGTGGCCGCGTATTTACGATTTTGAATCCCACTCTTTCGGAAAAGGCATATTAGTATTCACAGTTAGATGTCGAAATATTTAACTGAAGAATTCAACTGTACTCTCATGAACCTCTTTTCCTATTATAAACACGTAGAGTGAATAGAGGGGGTATAGTGGTGGGGTCACCACCCCCACAACAAAAAAAACATATAAAAATCGACTCGCGATCCTTTCGGATGAAGAGGGGGAAGTTCCCAACGATATCATCGAAGAAGAGAATGATGTCACTGAAGGAGAGGGTGACATAATAGAATTAGTAGATGACATAGCTGTTGAAGAAGGCGTTGAGGTTGCCTGGGGGGCTGGAGGATGTTGGAGAGATTGTCGGCGCTAATAATCTACAAGAGATGGATGGTCCAATGGATCCTGAACTTCAAGACGAGGGTATCGAGGGTGATCCGGTGACTGACAACGGCAACATTATAATAGGCGCCCGGTGGTTAAACGTTAGTGATACGGTGGAAGATCGTTTGGATCTGTACTGTGTGACGGACTCGCATATGCGTATACGAACGATTGACGATAGCATCCACATGTTATGCTGGTGTTGCTTCAGGTTTTATTCCCACCGAAATAATAATGGGGGTGAGTACGAACATATTGACCTCCATTATACTATTTCAATGAAGGAACTGACGCTAACTTGGTGTGAGGCTTGCGACCGACCATTGCATTGACAAACTTCCGCCGGTTAAATGTCTGTATAATTCATAACCATGTCCCTCCACAATAATTTGTTATAATATATATTAAATTCATTATTGTTGTTGTTACTTTAACAGTGAACCATTTGGCGGAGAAAGAAGTCCTTATCAAAGGAGTATTATTGACACAAATAATAGATAGTCTGAAGTGTATAGTTGGACACCTAATATTTTATTAGTAAGATGCTTTCGAATATATCTCCCAATCATTCGATGAATCTGCAAAAAAAAACATATAGGAAACTGCTATGTTAATGCAAGTCTCAAACATTTTTTGTTACAATCTTTCATGCTTCACATCGGAAATTGCATTGAACTAACCTAGTTCGTCTATCATGTATAAGCGATAGACATGGGTAATCAGTTAAAAAAAAATATTGGATTAGGTTGAACACTGAAGAAGCAGGTTGGCTCGTTTGGGCACTGGAGGTAAGTTGATTCGAAAGAATACTACAAGCGAATGATGTGCTCTGGCCTCCTCTCCTATTTTTAAAAGAATAAGCTCCACCCACTTCTCCCTCTACAACCCCCACTATCACTTGTTATGCAGTGTGGGGGTGTCATGGGGATAAAGTGGGAGAGAACGGTAACATTAAGAGAACGGTAACATTTGATAACAATATTCAATTGGTATGAATTTTCCAATTTTTGTTGAACATTAAAAAAATGGGAACATAATTTTATTACTCAATTAGTCAATTGCACTTCCAATAATTCGATGAGGAGATCTAATCTTCCATTACCGACATTGCTTTCATCTTTCAACACTTCCAAAAGAATTCTAAAATTTCGATTGGGGCTCGTTTGATAAAACTCGATGTCGTTATGTCCTCAAGGTAATATCTTGGTGGTATTAGGTATTACGAATCTTTTATCATCCTTATATAATAAAGCAAATTTATTCCACATCAGTGGAATATCGGAATATATTCATCTCTCGCAATATTGTACCACCTCTTTCAACAATCCTTATGTAATCGTCAACTGATATTTAATTCCTTATAACAGATTTTTTGATACCTTTTGCCTTCTTTATTTCATCTGATACACTTTGAACATGATAAGCTTTGGCACCTGTGTCGTGAAAACTAATGATGGGATCATTCGGTAGTTCATCCTTCATCTTTCCCAGCATCGATTTTCTTACTGGCACATTTAATTTATTATATCAAATGAATGGAAGTATCAAATTTATCAATGTTCTCAGTCATGAAATCATAGTCATTATTTTCAATATCAAAGAATCTGTATCGGTATAGAGAAAAGAAGATTGCGATCCGTAATGCTTTTTGATGGCATCATAGAAAAAGTCGTAGGTAACAGTTTTTGACATATCCATTATGCAAAATCCCAAATACAACGGTTTATTGTAGCACACCCTAACTCTACCCATATGAATAGCGACGAAGTCTTCCGAAAATATGGATAGTGTTTTGAAACTGGGACGAGCTACAAGAGCGTTGGCACCCATACCTCTTCTGATAGATTCCCAATGTGTAACAAGTCGAATGTCTCTTCTATTGTTAACATTCTCCATTGTTTCACCATATATGGAATTCACGTTCAGTTTGAAATAGTTCTTTTCAAACTTATTCTCAGAGTCATATTCAAGTCGATATATTTTTTCAACCATGGTGATTAATTGAATCTGAGAATTCTGAGTTCTCATCACCATTGAACCATTACGAACAGCCTGTTTCAAATTTCTATAGTGAACAATATTTTTTTTTTTTTATTGAAATTTGGTATCAGTTTGGGAATTTTAGACTTTGAATCAAGTGGTATAATACTTTCCACCAAAAATGGTAAATCTGAATGTGAATCGTGCAATTCTATAGGATAGTGCACATCTACTTCAAGAATGTATCCTTGAGGGCCATCATCCGGGACGCTATTTATGTCTAGTTGAGTTATTTCATCGGTGGTCAACCAAGTAGATCCACTAACAGGTAGCGATTGACACATACTATGGCCATACAGATTGGTTGCATCCAAATATATGATGAATGATGAAGGTTCGTCGGGACTATAATTTGAAAGAAATTGATTATTTGCGATATGCTTCCTTTCCGAATATTTGCTAACACCACCGCATATACCATTTTGGAAAAAATGCACCATATCGATATCAGTTAGTAATTCTAACTCGACACCTGTAAACTTTCACATAGCATCCCAAGATAGATCTGGAGATGTGAAATAATGAGCAGGATCCAATTTATATGTGTCCAAACTCATATTTCTGAAATTTTCAGAAATATCACACAACAACAGAATATTCACCTAAATCACGACAATTGAACATGTCCCATACCTGTTTCACTCTATCATAATCCTCATCAGAAATATTCTTCTCATTTAGTTTATCATAAAAGTGCACCTCCGATGGTATACTTGAATAACTCAAATTATCCAAACAATCGATAAAGTTGTATGGAAAAACACCTTTCTGCCTCATTAGCTGAAATTTATCATTTTGTGGAAAATATTTTCTGGTCTCCACAAAATGTTTTTCATCCAAATTATCGCCCAATTCTTGTAGAGATGCAGAAACTATCCACAAATCTCAATTTCAAATATTTTTTTTAAATTTGCCTATTTCCATACAATATATTTTCCATGAATAGATGTTTCGTGAAAGAAACATATTTCTCTTCAGTTTGAGCGATGACATCAACTTTATTTGTATTAGTACATAACTCTTTTATGAATAGGTGACAGTCATACCCGCTGAGATTATGGAAAATAATTGGAATGAAATCGGGCAATTTGAAATTGAGATTACAAATGGAATGAGTAGCTCCATTTCTTTTTTTTCCCGTTAGATGACAGTGGTCACGTACTTTAATATCACCCTCTTCAAATTCATTTCCACATAGACCACATGTGTTTGCAATATTGAAGTCATGCTCCTCCTCAGCAGTCAAAGGACTCATCGGAACCACATTTTTCAAATATTTGTGATAGATATTGGTTACGTCAGCCTCCAAGTTTGGAACAAAAACTTTAGCTGCGTCAGCACCTCTATATAATACAAATTTATAAATTGAGTCATCAAAAGAGCACTTTATGATATATGAGAAAGCGTATGGTTCATGAAGATAAGTTTTATTTGTGAAAGATTGTGCAGGATTTGGTTAATTTGTGTGCACTGGTTTCAAAATAGATTCAAAATCAGCATACACAACGAATGGAACTTTCAATTGTTTTTCGAAATTTTCAAATTTCAAAATATTTTCAGGTACACATTTACCAAATTTGTCAATTCTTAAACTTGTGTTCGACGTTGTTGTTGAAATGTGATAACAATCATTCAACTGATGTCGCAATAGAGGCCGCTCATCAGTGAAGTACAATAAACAACCACCACAAAAATATTTTTTGTGATGGTGTGCAGATATTTGGGATGATACTGGTCTCGATAAATCCTTTATCCAACAATAGTGACTATTACCGGATTCGTCTGTGATATTCAACAGATTCACGTGACTGTTAAGCCTAGATTTTGAATAGTGTAATGGGCCTACAACTTCATATTCGATTTTGCCATTTTTGAAAGTGTTTTCCAAGTCATAAACATTGATAGAGCAATCATTCATAACCTCAAACAGTAACAGGTATGGAAAATCCATACCTGTTACATTCAATACGGTTGAGAAATGGGGGTATGACGAAACTTCACAGACTCTCGCACTGGCTGGATACAAAGCTGAAGTTACAGCCCATGCAAAGCAGTAATGGTCCTGATTCACAACATTCACCACACTTTTCTTGGATTCGATGAACTTGGGAAGCTTGATGTAAGAGGATCCACCAAGGGAGCTATACTTATTAACATTCACTTCCAAATACAAAATTTTCTCAATTGTCCAACCTCAATTGTCACTCAGTTGATTATGTTGATTATGTTGATTATGTGAAAAGATCATATACCTGAATCCCGATCTTGAAATTTTATATACCACATTTAAATCATTCGATTGATCAATAACTTGATTGGAACTAATTGAATAGAACTGGCCGATACTTGATGAAAATCTATATTTAAAAAACTAATAAATAGAGTTTATTCTATGATTTTCTGCACCAACCCACTACAAATATTTCAGATTTTCTACACAGCAAAGGTGTAAATACTGCTTTCAAAACCAACAACAACTTGGGCATGTATAACAAAAATAAAAGTTCAGTTTCAGAAAAATCAGGAGTGTATAAATTATTGTGTGGGTCATGTCCGATGTTTTATATAGGTCAAACTGAAAGAACGTTTAAAACCCGCATAAAGGAACACAAATATAGTTTTCAGAACGGAAAAATAAATTCCACATATG
>WOGO01008468.1:0-10637 GCA_015342085.1 Leptinotarsa defecta
CTATTTTTTTTTTTGCACCGAACGAACGTATGGTACGGAAATCTATTTGATTACGTCGATAGATATACTTTCGTAGAATATTTTTTCACACCAAAGGAACGTATGGTAAACAAATTTGTTCGAGCACATCGATAGGTATACTTTTGAAGAATATATTCTGAAATTTTCATCAACAAACTATTTTTGATAAGTGAGAAATTTGACTTTTGTGAATAATTCATTTCCCAATATACGGAACTTATTTTTTTCGCACCGAAGAAACGTATGGTACGCAAATCTGTTTGAACACGTCGATAGATATAATCGAGAAAAATATATTCTGAAATTTTCATCAAAAAACTATTTTTGATAAGTGGGAAATTTGATTTTTCCGAGTAATTCAGTTCCGAATAAACAGAACAAATTTTTTCGCACCGAAGGAACGTATGGTACGCAAATCTGTTTGAACGCGTCAATAGATGTGTTTTCAAACAATATATTCCGAAATTTCCATCGACAAACTATTTTTGATAAGTGAGAAATTTGACTTTTCTGAGTAATTCAATTCCGAATCTGTTTTAAAATCTGTTGTAAAATCTGTTTTTTCCGTTAACCAGCTGTCACATCCCTACGAACGACAACCATCAGAAGTGGAAAATTGTGCGAGCTAAGGATTAACGAGGTCTAACGTTTTAACGTTTGATTCCTAACGTGTGAATATACGGAACTATTTTTTTTTTGCACCGAAGGAACGTATGGTACGCTAATCTGTTTGAGACCGTCGATAGATATACTTTCGAAGAGTACATTCTGGAATTTTCATCAACTAACTATTTTGGATAAGTGAAAAATTTGACTTTTTTGAATAATTCAGTTTCTAATATATGGAACTTTTTTTTTGCACCGAAGAAAGGTATGGTACGCAAATCTGTTCGAACACGTCGATAGATATGATCTTGAAGAATATATTCTGAAATTTTCATCAACAAACTATTTTTGATAAGTGAGAAATTTGACTTTTTTGAGTAATTCAGTTCCGAATATATGGAACTTGTTTTTCGTACCGAAGGAATGTATGATACGGAAATCTGTTTGGACACGTCGATAGATATACTTTCGAAGAATATATTCTGAAATTTTTATCGACAAACTTTTTGTGATAAGTGAGAAATTTGACTTTTCTGAGTAATTTATTTCCCAACATACGGTACTTATTTTTTTTCGCACCGAAGAAACGTATGGTACGCAAATCTATTTGGGCACTTCGATAGATATACTTTCGTAAAATATATTCTGGAATTTTCATCAACAAACTATCTTTGATAAGTGAGAAATTTGACTTTTTTGAATAATTCAGTTTCGAATATACTGAACTATTTTTTTTTGCACCGAACGAACGAATGGTACGAAAATCTATTTGATTACGTCGATAGATATACTTTCGTAGAATATATTCTGGAGTTTTCATCAACAAACTATTTTTGATGAGTGAGAAATTTGACTTTATTGGGTATTTCAGTTTTTAATGTAGGGAACTATTTTTTTTGCACCGAAGGAACATTTGGTACGCAAATCTGTTCAAACACGTCGATAGATATACTCTTGAAGAATATATTCTGAAATTTTCATCAACAAACTATTTTTGATAAGTGAGAAATTTGACTTTTCTGAGTAATTCATTTCCCAATATACGGAACTTATTTTTTTCGCACCGAAAAAACGTATGGTACGCAAATTATTTAAATACGTCGATAGATATAATCGCGAAGAATATATTCTGAAATTTTAATCAGAAAACTATTTTTGATAAGTGAGAAATTTGACTTTCTTTGAAAAATTCAGTTCCGAATATACGGAACTTTTTTTTTCGCACCGAAGAAACGTATGGTACGCAAATCTGTTCGAACACTTCGATAGATATACTTTCGAAGAATATATTCTGAAATCTTGATCAACAAACTATTTTTGATAAGTGAGAGACTTTATATTTTGTGGATGAGTCTTTCCTGGGCATTCGGTATTGTTCAACGCATAATTTTTCAAATAACATACTTTTTACATGTCATAAAATTTTTACCGAGAAACCAATTTTCCAGTTCCCATACGCTACCTGTTTCGGTATAAAAGAATTTTTCCTGAATAATATTATACTCTTATTTTAGATTTTTTCCGGTATTTATGCTTGTATATGGACAGTTGGCTGATATAATGAGTTTATGTAGAAAGCTGACTCATTTATTCGATATGATTCAATAATACATCGTGTTTTCAAAATGATGACATCGAAATACAGGTAAAATTCTTAATATTAGCAATCTGGCAACACTGTTCGCAAATCTCATTCTAAACCCTGTTCGATTGTCCCTCGTCATAAACTGTGGATTAAAAGTTGTGGGTAACTTCACACTAATGTCCGTTTCAGTGTTCATGTGAACTCCAAAGACGGTATCGTATGAGAGATTTTTTGACGGTAACTTTTTTTATGTGCTCTTCTGCATTATCAACTCTTTTAGGTGATTCTAAATCTGAAGTTGTCATTGGTGAGTCCTGATGATTCTTCGAAAAAGCTCCTTCGACATCGTTCTCCCTTGTGATCGTAAATATATTCTTCAAATTTAAGTTTCATCTCAATTTTAATTTTAGATTTCGAGAGGAATGGTTTAGCACTATTTTTTTCTGCATCACAGATGCAGATGCACCTCCACTATGGGCTGTTATTGCTTCCAAATGTGTTATAATTGGCTCACAGATTCTTTCGAGTGCTGATTGATCACCTAGGCGACGATTCTTGATGTAAATAATTGAATTTCTTCGGTTGCTTCAATTAACCTCCTATTCAAACATTTTTCATCATCATCTTTTCACTCCACTTCGAGACTATATACAATGAAGTGTCATCTACACTATCTAATACTCAAATTAAATTTCTTTAAGAACGTCAAGCATGCATTTAATTATTTGTGATAACATCCACTTCGCACTTCTCTATTCTTATCAACTGAAAATTTATATTTATCATTCCCACATTTGGTGCACATATCTTGAAAGTGCCTGCATGTCACATCTGGTGACACATGTTCGGAAATATATGGTTGATATTCACATCATCCTGTTTGATGGGTGCAATAAAATTTGAATTGTCTCGGATTAATGCTTCGGGATTTGAGAATATGTCTTAGCCAGATAAAAGCAATCCATATTTTTATGGCGTTCCATGCGGAATTATAATGTAATAACATCCTGTTTCTCACACATAACATCATCGAAAATGAATATTGATTCAGGTTTGACATCTGATGAATCTGCTATTTGATCTGCATTATATTGGTGAAAGTGTAAAATCACAACCCTTTGATTGGAATAGGTACACGTTAGTACTCATATTTGGGTTCATAGAGAGATTTTGAATAAAGGCAAACATTTGCAAATCGTAATCCCAGAGCATGAGTCAGCAGAAAAATCAATAATATTCGTCTTCCCACAATTCAACGTTCGATAATCAGACATCGAACTGATAGTGGGAGTAAATATCCGTGACGCTGTTTAACATCACTTTAACCCCCCACTTTTTCATGAAAGTTATCAATAAAAAATTGTTGTTTATGCTCAGCAGTGCCTTAAAGGCTATATTAAATAAAACCGGTCAAATTAAACCGGTGAAGGATTAGTCAATTTTCGTATTGAATATTACTGAAGTTTTTCCCCAACAACAAATCGTTATTTTTAACACCTCGACAAGTGTTTCAATCACCAAGTGATCATCTTCAAGAGGAAAATTGAACTTTAGTTTAATTTTTCACTTGAAGATGATCACTTGGTGATCGAAACACGTGTTGAGGTGTTAAAAATAACGATTTGTTCTTGGGAAAAAACTCTAGTAATATTCATACTACACCAAAGGTTTCAAACAGTGAATCACAATTTCCTTATTATTATCTCCCATTCGAATTACACTAACCTGTTTATTAGTATTGTGTATTGTATGAATTCACAGAAAAGGTTAGCGGGAGGTAATCCAGATATCAATCAACTCGATTTCGTTTGCGAAAGGCACGATATTGCCTATTCACAGAATTCAAATGACTTCGCCGGCATACATAGAGCAGATCAAGAGTTCAAAGAAACTGCTTGGAGTTGATGAGGAAGGGGCTGCTTGGCTGATAACAAATATAATGAAAGAGAAGCGTTGATTTGGTATGGGGTATGAGTCATAACCCAAACCAAGTATACAGAAGAGGTGTACTCTTGAAAAAAATACTTATAGCATCACACTAATATACAGAGGCCGCATGGGGGGTTTATCATCGATAGGTGATTGAGCTGGTGCTGTAGCTGGCATAACAAAAAACGTTCAAGCAGTGAGAGCAAGCAGAAAGCTTGGTTTGAATTTGGCTTTGGGTGAATTAACTTCGCGAATGTTTCCTGTGAATTGCTCTGTGACACGATGCCATGATTTGGAAGAAGTATTATTTTTTTTCGTCCAATAAAATTATTTGAATGGATTTAGCATATTGTGAAGAAAGCATAAACATTTTCTCAATTTCAGTTTCTGCTCTAAAACTTCACTTTGTTGAAAAATTGCAAAAATAATCTTTCCAATGTCAAGTTTCAAATTATCCATTTCCAAAAAAAGTTCAAAGTTATGAAATATGTCCACCTCTATGACGATGACGACAACGACAACGTTCACTGCTTGGATTGGTAAATACTTGTTGCTACCACCTTGAAACTCAACAAATACTCATCACCTGATCGAATACTTTAGGTTATCCAAACTGAATGTGAAAGCATGAAACTCCGAGTTCATATAGAAATTATCATAAAAAAAGGTTCAAGGTTACACCTTCTATACATTCTCCTGTTAGGTATCCTCATATGGAATTTGAAGTTTTACAATTACCGTCCCGATGGTTGCATGAGGATTATCAAGGCTTTGGAGTATGGAATCGTTTCGATAATTGATTCGATAATGGTATCGTCGAAAACACAGTCTTCAAAAGAAAAGCAGTATCGGCTATTCGCAGACGAGTACCACGACGGGAACCATACCAACAATAGACACTAGGTGACCGATGGTTTCCACGTCGGCTACCACTGCTCGCCGAGGCACGATGATCCTCGATCCGTGCAGGAGGAACAGGTGCTGAAGCCCCAGCTAGTTCATTTGCTGTTTAGCAGGTGCAGCGATATGATCCGACATTAATAACTCCCTCCTAGGGGGATGAGGTTGCTCATCATTTGAGATCATATGGTATTTCTTTGTCGAGTTTTGCCGAATTTCATTTTTTTGGTTTCAGTGGATTTTGCTGTTTTGTTGTAATTCAACATCTATTGAATTTTTAAATTACCTGAATTTGCGATAACAATTCATATTCATCTTTACTTACCTCTGGCTGATTTTCTATTTCTTTAATTGAGAAAAATCGTTGATAGTGGATGTGATGAGTAATTTGCATAACGTCGGTTGTAAGGCTTGTCAACGAAGGCACTTCCTGCTCACCAAATGTATAGAGCTAAAAACAACTATATATTATGAACAATCTTGGATGTTTTGAAATAATGTAGGTTAATTGTTGATAATCAAAAGCATAATTAGAATGACAATGGGGATACCATTTTTTGCTGGCGGATTATTGTTTTTTCTACTACCCACCAAGTAACCAATTTTTCTCATTCCTCAATATTCATATTAGGCCAAGGAACAGTGTGAATTGTACAAACCATTTATATTCGCAAGAAAACGTTTTTGGACCAACCTTTTTCAGGCGTCTGATTAGCAAAATGTTCTAGTGCACTAGACAGCTATATCATCTGATCTCTTTCTGTTGCATTTTTGGGTTCGAATACCTACCATTTTTGTGAAGCTCTGACACTCTGAGCTGCGACGAAGAATTGTTAGGGAATGTCAATTGGTGATCCCTGGTAACTTTAATGATCTAAGGAAAGGTTTACAAAAACATCAAGTTATTTTCGGTGACTGCTGGAAATCATTACTCATGAAAACAAGTTTTTTCAAATGAAACACGCCCAGTGGATATTTTTACAGTAAACAACTGACTTAGCAAGGCTTCCTTGTGTAATACATTTTCGAAATGGTTTTACCTTAAACTTATTTTGTGAAAATCGTCGGTGAACATAATAGATGATACAAAAAAACTTTCCAGCACTTGTAATATTTTTTGTTGTCAAAAATAAATTTATTGTATACTGATTTTCATCTTATGATCTTTTTGGCATCGTATAAAAATAGCACCTTTATTAGATAAATATCAAATTGTTGAATTTGTTCTATAAATAATAAAATCTTCCGAAATGAGCTCTAATATTGTACTGTAAGAGATATTTATTATTATTAGTTGTTCAACTGAAAAAAGCTGATATATGAGTATAGCTCCATTTTCAAATAAATATAGTTTTTTTAAATCTGGTTTTGCCGTTCAGTTATAACTTTGGGTGTTTATGGCCCGGACTATCTGTTATTCATTCATGAATTCGAAAGGAGAATAGGCCAAGCAACGAAAAATTACCGTTCTACCTCTTTTTTGAAAGAAATGATTAGTATTCATTCAACGTGAAAATGCTGCTTCGATCCCTGGAACTATTCCTCCAATTTTGATGAGATCATGCATTGCCTTCATTCCACTACTGAACTTAAATCTCTTCGAAACAAGCCGACATATGTATATATTCATCAGTCTCCTATCAAGGTTAATTCGCAAATGATTGATCCACCTTTTTCTTTGTAGCGCGGTCAATGGTCATTCTTGCCCCTTAAATATGAACTGCATGGTATTGGTTCTCTTTCAGTGGAAGAGTTTCATTAGGCAAGAGCCGTATTGATCCCTCTACGAAACCCTTCATGACTTTGAAGGATCGAGTGCACATTGAGAAATGGTTTTGATGAAGATTCTGTGGAACATACTTTTGATGCAGATTCTGTGGAACATGTTCTTCCTTACGAATCAGTAGACAGTTGTCCTGAAAATCTTGCCAAAAAAATGGATTAGATAATTCAGGAAACATTTCCTACATGAATAGTATTTTACAAATGTTGTTCATGACGAAGCAAGAACTAGGTTTCAACGATTAACAAGAACGAGAATGTTTCCTACTCATTCACCAAAATCAAACAACTGTTCATGCAGCTGCAGTATCGTAAGAATGTATCATCTTTTCCACAAACCTATTTCCTAGATTCTTTGAAATCCACTCTTCGAGAGCTCTGGATTGAATGCTTTCATACAGTCTATTTCGTCTTGTGTTTGTAGATTTTTTGCTGGAAAAATCCTCACTAGTTTAATTTTTTAGTACATATTCAAGAGGTAGCAAAAAACGTGTGTGGCTTTCTGAAACTTCAAATAACATTTCCTAATATGACTGGTAACCTGTCCGTGCGAAACTGTTAAATCATCTAAAAATGAAATTTTTAACGGGTGATTATCAATTGTATGAAACAACAAGTATATCTGAGGCATCAGTCAATCTAATAATAAAATTGATGATCTTCAAACATGACTAAACCTCTGACGGAAGCACCAAACTCTTACGAAGGTTTGAAATAGATGAACACTTCAATTTAGCAGACCACTATTATAACCTTCATGCAGTCATTGCGTCAAAGACGAAACGGACTGGTTTGTTTGACAATAGTTGTGTCAGTAAATATTTTGGCGATATTTTGAATTCATTTGAGTCTATAGAGATACCCTACATTTTATTCTAAGAAAAACCAAATGTGCAACTGGAATCAATCAAGTCGCTACGGAGCGCCAAATAATTTATCTTGTTGTTTCATAAGTGTATAACTTGTATTAGGTACTTTTTTATATATTAACAATTAATTACAATAATGAAATAGTGGTCTCAAGTACTTCTTACATTCGTGACTCCTTTTAGTTCCAAGTATAAAGTTCCTATTCCAGTGAACTTGTTAGAACCCATTTTATAAACTGGAGGATTTTTTTCTCTAAAAAAATATAAGGTGAATTGTTCATTGAGATCGATTTGAAAATATATATACCGTGTTTGTATAGAGTTAATAGCGAAACATTTTCCCAACTCTGTATCAATTTCTCTGAAATATTTGCAACAGTCAAATTCCTTTCCATGCCACTTACACGACTGAAATATGTCTTTGCAGGAACTCTTCACCTGATGATACAAAAATGTGAATTCAGATGAAAAACAAAGAAAACGATTAAAAAGACCTCTTTTGCAAAATAGCTGAAATTTCTCAAGAAGCAGTTTTCTGTTCTATTCGGCACATGTGCTCCACACATTTGAAGAGTATAGATTGACAACCCTTTGTAAAATACTAACTCTTTGACGATTTCATCCAAATTATAATCGTGAGGGTCACCAAAAGTCCTGAAAATAAGGATGTATTCAGTAAAAGGGGTATATCTATATGAAAAATCGGTCAAATTTTCATAAAGAAAGGTGAGGATAATTTGATGTATGCTATCAAAATGCAACGGTGTATACGGTCCTGAGTCAAATTGTTGTGTTGGCAAAGATGATATTGAGGAACAGGTTTTATGAAGGTAGGGGAAAAGGTAGAGATCTAATTACGTTGGTACGCTTGTTCCATGCGACCACTTTCCAAAAGGTGGATGTTAGCTTAGATTGACGTTAGGACTCCAGTTGTTATAATAGCAGATGTTATATTTTTGTTCAAACTACGTTTAATCAATAAACAAAGGATAGTTAGTTGCTGAGAAGTAGATAAAAAAAGATTATTGAAGGGATTATTGTCATTGAATCTATAGTCTCTGAATTTTTTTTAACATATACTCTCATTTAAAATCAATCTATAGTAGATGACATATTTACTTATCTGTAATTTCAGCAATTTTTTCTTGATTGTCATTTTCACAAACAACTACCGAGGGGAAGTTCGTGTTCCAGTTCAAATAAGTTGTTTCCACCACGAAACTGATTGCATTATTTTGAAAATCTTGCCAGGATGAATAGATCAAAAGGCATGTTGCTATCCAACTCAGAATGCAGCAAATGGTCCAAAAAATCCTGATGGAGACACAAATAGAAAATAGAATATATCAGACACCAAGTGGTTCAACCCGAATCCAAATTTTTAAATAAATCTTTTTGAGAATATATGTAGAAGATTATAAATGTGATGGACGGTAAAAATGGAATATCTGGCGTAGAACAAATCCAAAACAAGCACTTTTTCCAATGACTAGAAATCCTATACTCTTATCGCGATTAAGAAAAATATGAAAAATCCATTAGTTTTCTTTCTCCTGAAGACGCTAACTTGGTTGGTTGGTGAATCGCTCGTCGAGACGTGTTTTGCATTTGTAGTGATTGAGAAAAGTGCTTGTTTTGGATTCATGAGACTTGTTTCATTCATTCAAAAATTTATAAATGGACCATTGAAATAATATGTATATGCGAAACCACGAATTCATCTCACCAATTATCTATAAGATATATTCATAACGTGAATGAATATATTCAAAAATAAAATAAATTTCTCACCCTCTCACTGTTACGGAACAAGGTGGCAAAACAAAGCCGTTACTCTGTGAGAAGATAAAATTAGTCTGGTCCACACAATTTCAATTACCCTCCATCAAAAATTATGATCGAGGTGTCATTACATTCGTAATTTCACACAAAGTAATTTACGATTATAGTCTAGTTGCGCTAACAAGCAATTGAAAATTATGAACAATTGAATTGAAGAAAAAAAGAGGGATTTGTGTTTTACGAATATCCCCAAACTATTGCAGATATTCAAAATTTGGAAAAATATCCTCGATGAACAGAAAATTTCGCAGGATAATTTTCATCTCCGAAAACTGTACCACTAAAATTGATACTTTCAATTAAGTGGTTGAAAAACGCTAAAGTTGGGTGATTCAGTTCGCATAGGCGATTCGGTCACTTCAACAAAAATATTTTTCCCCAAAAAATACCAATGTTTAGGGATTAAAAATCTTAGTAATTTGGTGGGTAATACTTTATCATTGAAATTTTCTTGTCAATCATGTTTTCATTGATTAATAAGTTTTCAAAAATTGAAGGTTAACATTGAAAACCTTAATAAATTTTATAATTGCAGCCAGAGTTTCTCCTTCTTTCCTTCTATAGATTATTGTAACTGGAGAAATTGAAAAAAAATCAATTTTCGTTTCATTTGTAGACATTAAAGCACTGAACAAACTCATTTTTCAAATAACGGATTGATTTTTAGAAGCTACATAATATTATATATTGCTTCAAAAATGCATTGTTTTTAAGGTCAGTGGAATGTTTTTTAATCGTCTCATTAATATTCTTATTGCATACATTCATTAATTTATAATTTTTTTGTATGTAGAAATTAATATTTAGGAACTACTTTTTTTGAGAAATAATTTATTTAATGCTGTTTTATATTCTGGAAGGATTAATTTGATACACCATTTGTTGAAAATGAATGAATGAAAATTAAATAAAAATAACCATGTATCATTTTGTATCTATCGAAAACACTCTTCTCTGAACCGAAACAAGTGTTTTCAATGGATTCATTCCTTACCAGATGTTCTAAATTCTACCTAACAAATATCATTTTGTAATTTATCTTATTTTACTGATGAAAAATACTCGAATTACTAGATCTTTTATTTTCTTCATCATATTTCAGT
>WOGO01008469.1:0-10637 GCA_015342085.1 Leptinotarsa defecta
TTTTTTATCAAATATATACTATTCAAAAACCTGAAATTTTACAAATTATACCAAGTAACTACAAAAAAATTGCTAGTAAATTAGCATTTTTCATACCTTTTTTCATATCAGCGGTTTCAACGGTAAGAACTGCGTAAAAAACCTAAAAAATATTTATACAGCTTTTTCTTTAAAAACCCAGTTATCCATGACTAACATCAAAAAATGAATTTCGGAATTTATCAATAACGCTATGTGTTGAAGTTTCTTTCGCGTGTAAATTGAACTCACCCATTTGTCCTTCTGGCAAACATCAGTCCAAAGGGTAAGGGAGCCAGACTCCAACCTGTTTGAAATCAAGACGACGTGCAGGTGTAGATTGAATCATTTTCATTATGAATTATGTATTGGAAGATATGGTGCAAATGGTCTATGCTTTGGGGAAAAGTGACGAAAACTGCCTCCTTGCATCTAGGATTTACAAAGATAAGTTCTTCGAAAGAAGACAACCAGATGGAAGGGCATTTCAGGCTCTACAAACAAGATTTGAAAGGACTGGAAATGTCACTCACGAGAAGTTCGAACGTGTCTGCCCTATAAGAAATGAAGAGAATACATTTCAAATTGCTCTTCACCTAGTTGAAAATACCCATGTGAGTAACCTAGACCTGAGCAGGGAATTAAGATTTTCTCAAACCAGCGTGTCTCGTATGGTACGAACAAGCAAATTTCATCCTTATTACATGCAATTGATGCAAGAGTTGAGAGAAAGGGATTATGAAAAACGTTTTAAATTTTGCCGATGGGACTTGGAAAAGATTAATCAGAAAAATTATTTTTTTGATTTCGTGTTATTTTCAGATGAAGCTAGTTTTCATGAAAATGGAACTGTGAATCGGCATAACATGCAACGGAAAACCCCCATTTTGCACGTTGCCTGAACCATCAACAGCGTTGGTCACTGAATGTTTGGGTTGGAATTTTCGGAATGAGAATTATCGGTCCGTATTTTTTGAATGGACATCTCACTGGAATAAAATATGTAAGATTTCTTCGGCATGAGTTTTCGAGTTTATTGGACAAGATTCCAAGACTTAGAATGTGGCTAAAACAATACAGTACACCACCCCATTTCAAAACTGAGGTATGGGAATACCTCAACGATCATTTCGATAAAAAATGGATAGGTATGGGTGGACCTATGGCGTGACCACCTGGATCACCTGACCTGACCAAAATGGATTTTTTTCATAGGGGTATATTAAATGGATTGTATACCAAACTCCTTCAAAATTCATAGACGACATATAACGAAGAGCTAGAGCTTTCAGGGGAATTCCAGAGGATATGCTGAAATGTGTAGAGAATTTGTTTAAAAAAAGACTGACATTATGTGTAGCAGAAAATGGTCGCCATTTTGAATTTGAACATCTTTTGAACTCCTCTATTCAATGAAAAATTTAGGCGTTATTGTTCATATTGAAAAACATTTGAGTAATTGAACGTAAATAAATGATTTTTTTGTGGTTACAACAAATAATAAAACTGGGTATAATTTGTGAAATATCCGTTTTTCTTATAGTACCTATACCTCCGATAAAAAATGTTGTGAAATGTTGAAAAAATATAGGGTATTCTATTTGAAAAAGTTGAATTATGTCTGTTTGAAAATTAATGAAACCGGTTTTACCGAGCACATTATATGGTGTTTCTGAAAGTTGAGATTCCAGAAATGATCATAGTGATGTTGACTAATATTTCTAAAAAAATCTACAATTGCTGTAGACATGCGGGTGGTGATTGAAAAAAATTGTGTGCAAAATAGGTTTTACTGGAATAACTTGGCAATACCGCAATGTAATTTCGAAAACAAAAATTCCTTAGAGAGCTAAAACAATATGGAATAAATGACTTATTCAAACACTGGGTGTTCCATTTAAAAAATATTATTTTGGTTGGCCACGCTCAGCTGAATCACCCAGTATGCGAGAAAATGATTTTGAAAGAGAGTATTTATCGATATGACTGCGAAAAAAATTAAGCAATTCGAAAAATCGTTTTCCCTGATAGTAATGGACCGAGGGAATCTTATTGACTCACCCTGTATGTACTGTTTTCAAGTAATGCATAACCAAAAATTGTGATAAGCATCTGAATCTGGCGATGATACCCCTAATATTTTTTGTTATACAGTGTCATCCCCAAAGTATGCACCATATGTGTTAGGAACCACACGTTAAAAGGTAAGACCTCGTTAATCCTTAGCTCGCACAAGTTTCGACTTCTGAGGGTTGTCGTTCGTAGGAGTGCGACAGCTGGTTAACGGAAAAAACAGATTTTAAACAGAACAGATTTATAATTATCTTTCTTAAAATCCAAGGTATCAGTTATTTCATATACTGGATGAGTATGAAATCACCTTACTATCAACTTACCTAAGTAAATCCCAGGGAATCTCGTGAACTAAACTTCTGTAGAACGCGATCGCTTTATCCTTCTTTGTTCTAATTGCGTTGCTACCATACACTTCAAAGTAACTTTTTCCTTTGGGCAGAGCGTTTACGTACTTGGCGAACACTTTTTCGAAAGTATCTCGATTTTTCATCGAATTACTCAAGAAGTCTTTCAGCTGTTGAGTGTTGTCGATCCACTGAATGATACCAAGGTTCGAGGTCAGCGGTACAACCTGATTATTCGAAACAAACACTCTATATTAGAAATGTTGAAGTAATAACTATAATGAAAATAATAGCCTGTATTGATCAAATATAAATATGTATTCAAATATATTGTGCATTTTCATTGCTCGATATCACAGCTTCCCCTAACAGATCTTTCAACTATGTCCCCCAGTCATTTAGCAATCGAATAATTTCGCCTTATTTCAAAGTATTTACTACTCAAATACAGTCTTTGATATACGTAGGGACCAATAGTGGGCTCGGTGAGGTACCGTGCGGGATACCTCGGTAGTCCTAGCGGGACTTGCACAAGAACGTTTTTTATTCTATCTTTGGAGGAATACGACTGAGTTTGAGGTTGAATAGTGCTGTAGTTTCGAGATATAATTGTTAGTAGGAGATTTGAGCCGGTTCTGAGCCTCCCCCACTATGACGTCATTAATGACGTCATGCGACCGTAAAAAATATACCTGGTGCATGTGACCTTGAAAAATGTCTGATACATGTGACCTTGACAAATATGTCTGGTGCATAGCTGAAAATGGGTGTGTACTAAGTACAAACTTGTACAGAATACACGCACGGTGAATATATCCTTCATATGAAGAATATATTGCATACACGGAGCATAATCCTTCACGGCGCATAATAATGCAAACTAGTTTTCATAGATGAACACACCAAGATTCACCGAGCCCTACACCTCACATCTACACGAATGAACCCCACACTGTTTTCTGTAAGCTCATTTGAAATCTTTTGAAATGACTTTTCCTTTGTCAATGAATTCAACATTTATTTTTCCCTTCATTTGATGTGTTACACGACGAGATTCAACTATTATTAACGAAGATGCTCAGTATACATATCTACTCCAAATCTCGATATAAGTTCCTCCCGCGCCCAAGTCGTTCAGGTTGCGTTAATATTTTTCACGTTTCAGAGTTATTATTATTATCATTGTCATTATTATTATTCAACCCTTATCTCCGAGTCCGATTTCATCTAATACGATGTTCAATCACTTCATATTCATATTAGATGGCCGAAGACCTTTCTTGCCAACCAGTTCCAATGACCTTGGAATGCTCGAAAATGACCGAAATTATGCTCCATAAAAAGGTATGGGATTTCATCCCAGAAGCGGCATTGCTTATTTACTTGCTTGGACCTAATTCTTTTTATCCTTCCCGACAAACCTCTGATGAAGGGAAATACAAGTACTAGTTGTGACATTTGGTACATTCATATTGTTGTATTGTTACGTTTGAATTGTATTCACTCACCTCATATGTCAATACCTCTAAACCATTATTGGCACAACCCGTGTCGCTTTTGAAAATGTCGTTCATCAAACCGAAAAGTTGCTGTATGCGCTGATCTTGACGAATATCTTCCCCGAACTTCAGCAAGAAAGGGTACTCTTTAGTATCCATGCCGAGCATGGTGATTTTGATCGGTCTGCGTAGCGAATCCATAACCTTAACCTAGAGTAACAAGAAAGCAATGAATATCACCATAGCTGTTACGTCGCGAACCTACGTTAGGGCAAAATCCTGAAATTTTTACGTGGTGTTGAGGAAGCGGCAACTTTTTCCCATCGTATTGGCCCGGTATTTCTAGCTCGACATTGA
Source organism: Leptinotarsa defecta (assembly GCA_015342085.1). NCBI lineage: Eukaryota > Metazoa > Arthropoda > Insecta > Coleoptera > Chrysomelidae > Leptinotarsa > Leptinotarsa defecta. The sequence continues at coordinate 4,295 of WOGO01008469.1, forward strand.
GTTTGTTGGCTGAGAAATTAGCCAACCATGGACAGTAGTCTTTGAGGAGAGAGGAATGTTTGTTCATCCTTGAGGGGTCCCTTAGTTTAGTCCTAGTTTTCTCCCAGTTTTTCTTCGCCACCGCAAGAGGAGTATCTAAAAAACAACATTGAAACCAAAGCAATAATTCATTTTTGCAGAATTTTACCAGCAGGGTTCAAGAATTCCTTTTTGAACGTCTGAATTTCTTTGAACATATTTCCTTGCATGTTTTCGGGGTTCTTGGAACCACAAAGTTCTACGAAAAAGTCATCCTTCACGGAATTCTGAATGCTTTTGAATTCTTCCAAACTGTCAGCTTTCATCATTTTAGTAACATAATATCTCAGGATTACGACAGGTAAGCTAACGTAAGACAAAGCCCTCAAAAATTTGTTCACCGCCTCGTCTTTCAGTAAAAGTTCGTCCAATCTGTGAAATGATATATAAATTGTAAGGAAATACCAGTTTTTCAATTAAACGAAATAAATAACATACCTATCTGTGAGTTTTCGAACTTCAGATTTGATGTTTTCATCATTAAAATTATAGTTCTCTTTGCTAAGCCTGTAAGGATACATGATCGCTTGAGGATACGTTTCTGTGATTCTCTCGATGATTTTCGAAATTGCGTGAATTTTTGGAGAATCCACGTTAGCTAATAACTGGGGTATCCATCCCAAAAACATCCAGGTTGGAATTTTTTCACTCTGAAAATATATTTTTCAACAGAACTTCTTATACTTGTACTATATATTCGAACTTGATCTTTTACAACTGTATAAAACTAGGTTATTACTGCCAAAGCCTTGTACACCAAAAATTCACCTCAGATTTTAAATACTTTTACTCTTTGGCAACAAAATTTTCATTTGAATTTGAAGAGGGATTTTCTTCTCCACAGGTATTTTCAACTGTTTAACAGTTGATTTGGGTAATACAAAAGTCACAAAATATAATTAGTCGTAAGAAAAACCCAATTCCAAATCTCATCAATACACAATTTTTTTTTAGAGAGTCTCGTTAAAAAAGCTAATGATGAAATCATATTTCACTATGAGAGTCTTCAAAAATCACTTTCGAAACAAAGTACATAAACATTTGACAGGATATACAGCTGTACACAACAAAATGCTCTGATTAATTTATGAATGTCGCTGACATGAGAAAGTCCCAGATTGAAACTTTCACAATATCTTCCTAAGCACTGTACAAGATGATTACACATGAAAATTATTCTTTATGGATATGACTATGACATTCATATTCAAGATAACACAGGGAGGTCAACCTGAGTATTTTAATGAATTCGTTATTTTGAATCATAACATCTACAATTATTCCACTAGAAATAGAGTAGATTTCCATATAAATAAAACGAATCTGAAAATTGCTTCAAAGGTTCACATTCCTATAATAGACTTCCACAAATGATGATAAATGCAAGGACGGTAACAATGTTTAAACACAAACTATTTGAATACATCAGATATCAACCCAATGTTGTTTATTAGGCATACAATATTAGTGATTAGTTTTATATTCATGTGAACTCTTGATTTTTAATACTTTACTGATGTGGAAAAGAGAATTGAAACTTTCTATGTAAAAAACACAAAGTTTCAATTCTCTTTTTAATGAAAAAAAAACCATACCCGACACACAAAAGTCCATACACATGAAAACATTCATCTCGGAAGCTCACTCATAAAATACATTCTGGGAGATATTTGTTGGTAGAAATAAATCAACCTTCAAACAAATAAATATATGTGTGAATGAAGTATCAATGGAAGAGTATGAAAGGTTTACAAATTCTACTTCTAGGTTCTAATTTTTTACACAAGAAAATCCCTCAAGTGCATTTTATACATTTCCAATGCTAATCAGCTACGGAATAAAAAATATCTTCTCATATGAAAACCAATCAAGTTGATGGTGGAATTTTTGTAATTATGTGCTCATTTATCTGTGAAGTTGCTTGTTTTGTAGCAAAAATGATTGAATAAATAATGTAATTTAAATTTTACACAAGTATTACACAACCACAAACGAATATAAACTCGCATGAAATGAAAAATTCTTGTTTTTACACAAGAAATGTCCTCTAAACATTCATAACATGAAAACCTCTTGTTACACAAGAAAGACCCTCATTACATACCAAAAATTCAGTCTGAACTTCTGAACAAGAATATTGAAATACTTCTCTAATAGGTTATTATCAATGGAAAAGTATGAAAGGTTGACAAATTCTACTTCTAGGTTCTAATTTTTTTACACAAGAAAATCCCTCAAGTACATTTTATACATTTCCAATGCTAATTAGCTCCGAATTGAAAAGTATCTTCTTTTATGAAAACCAACCAAGTTGTTTTTACACAAGAAAGACCCTCTAAACATTTATAACATCTCTTGTTGTTACACAAGAAAGACCCTCATTACATACCTAAAATTCAGCCTGAACTTCAAAACAGGAATATTGAAATACTTCCATAATAGGTTATTATCAATGGAAACGTTTACAAATTCTACTTCTAGGTTCTAATTGTTTACACAAGAAAATCCCTCAAGTTCATTTTATACATTTCCAATGCTAATTAGCTCGGAGTTAAAAAGTATCTTCTTTTGGGAATCACACGTTAAAAGGTATGACCTCGTTAGTCCTTAGCTCGCACAAGTTTCTCAACTCCTGAGAATTGACGTTCGCATGGGAGAGACTGCTGATTAACGGAAAAACATATTTTAAACATATGAAAACCAACCAACTTGATGGTGGAATTTTTGTAACTATGTGCTCATTTCTTTGTGAAGTTGCTTGTGTTTTGTAGCAAAAATGAGTGAATAAATAATGTATTTTAAATTTTTACACAAGTATTACACAATCACAAACAAATATAAACTTACATAAAATGAAAAATTCTTGTTTTTTACATAAGAAAGACCCTCTGAACATAACATAACATGAAAAACTCTGGTATTTAGTCTGAAATTCAAAACAAGAATATTGAAATACTTCTGTAATAGGTTAAGGGTGTCATACTTTTTTTTTGCGCTATTTCTTTGTTATTGTAAGTTTGATTCTACCAATAAACTCGACTCACCTCTTTCAGAAACATAGCTTTGTGTTCACTTCCCAACTTGCTCTGCATCAATACGCACGGAAACAACTGTCGCCCTTCAGAAGAATTCATTCTCATGGCTCTCAACACGAACAGAATAAAATCACCTTGTAGACCCTCGTCATCTCTATCGCGGATGAAATGCGCGAGCTTGACGTAAGCCCCTGAGACGAAAAGAAATCTCTTATAACTCACAAAATACAATAAATCCCTTCAATCTACCTGATATTTCCTTCTGTTTGTCCTCGTTCTTGGAGTTGTCGCATTTCATGTCCTCATCAATGCCGTCAATGGCCCATCTCAGCAATTGACGGGCACAAATTTCGATATCGCTAGGAGAAGATATTTTATTTTGCAGTTTCTCAGCGAGATGTTCCTTATATTCGATGAAGAGTTCGGGATTTTTCACGAAAGTACATGATAGTTTAGAATATATATCAAACAGCTTCGAACTACATAACAGGTTGATCATTTGATCCTGGCTATTTTTCATGCTGGATGCTAATTGAAAGAAAAAAAAAAAGGAAACTGTTTGGAGAGCAACAAATTGAAGTTTCAAATTGAAATTGTACTTTACTGTTATTAAAAAAGTTGGTGTTCAGAAAAATTCTTGAACTGTTACGAAAAAATGCATTTATTTTTAGAAACAACGGAAATACTAACTCTGATTTGAAATTAATGACAATAACAATAATATATCAAAGAACTTTCCATGTTAAAAAAAAACAATGCATCAAATGAAATACCTTCACACAAAGTGTACATAAAAGTATAAAAACTTGTACAGAGATCGTTTGCTACTGATGAATTTCTGCTTACACTTTTCCAACAAGTTTTTATTGATTTCATGACAATGAAGAATTGATTATAAATTGAAACTGTACTCACTAAAAGTATCCACGGCAGGTATAGTCCACTTGACTTCATCTTTCACATTATCGGCCAGTTTGGTTTTTGCCAGAGCTATATTTCCATATGCTATATTCAGTTTTAGATTCTGTTTTCCTTGATAAGGCATGAAATATTTCCTGGCAAAATAATAGTTGTTTGAATTGGCAGCGAACTTGATGAAATCGACATCCATCATGACTTCCGCAATTCGCAACTTCTTCATGTGTTCTTTCAAATCCAGACCTTCCAATCATAATGAGATTGGAAGTTATTACATCATTCAAACAGTATTTTTAAAAGTATTTATCACAAAACAAACATTTCAATAGCTAATGCCGCAACATATATTGAATTACATTTGCTAAACACGTGTGGAAAGTTTCCTAATAGAAATTACTCAAGCAGTAATGAATATATGCTACTTGATTGAAGGAGACATGCGTGAAAACATTGTTCCAAATGAAATAACAAAATAAATTCTCAACTCATTCCTTGCCTTGCCATGTACAACGCAAACATTCATTAACTAACCTTTCATTCCAGATATCTTGTCGTTCAGCAGCTTCACGAACTGCTTCCTGTACAGCAACCTCGTTTCGTTCAGCAGCACCGTGGGAAAGACATCCTCCGAAAACTTTCGCCATCTATCGGCGAGGTTCGTCAACAACCCTTCCGGATCTTCCGTCAGTCGCTTCAAGGTGGCGATGAAATCGGCTCCTTCGATGACGTTCCGAAGATTCAGAAGTTTCTGGAAGCGTAACGACTGGAACATCGTATTGGTGAGCTGCCAGGTTTCCAAGAATTGACTGACGCAAGTTTTCAGATACAGTTTGGCCGCTGGTATGTCACCGTTACTCAGCCACATTATGAACAGTTCTTCGGAAAAGTTGGCTCGGAGGTATTCGCTCTTTTCGGAGTCCGAAAGACACCTGCCAACAAACACAATAGAATAGACAGAAATATCTTCGTCAATATAAAAAGATAAAACTTTTCCCACAACATTCCCACACATTTAAATAAAGACGAAAAAAAAATCAGATTGGTGAGTAAATAACCAAGAAAAATTATTAAAAAAAATTTATATTTATTTCTCTTATCAATAAGTATATATTTATTTCTATAAGAAATTGAATGCGTTAACAAGAAAAACATCACTTGAGGTTTGTAAGGAATAGTATAACTACAACGTAGCAAAATTTAATAGTCGATGATAAATTCTTGTTATTTCTTTTCCTGAAATATAAAACCCAACACTTGATAATCATTGTATGATACCTCGCACACACTTTGTTTTACTCAAATTTCAATATATGAAGTGCTTAATGAAAGTCCCTTTTTTATAAGGCAAAAAATTGTCATACCAAAATGTGCTGTCGCCCCACGTTGGGCGCCACAAGCATAGTCAAAAATATACATTTTTGAGCTTTGTTTTATCGTTTCCTTCTAACCATATTGTCTATTGATTATGAAAACAACTGCAACAAAAGCATTGGGCTATGGGTACAATTATGCTGAACAAAAAATTATTCCCCACATAAAACAATGTCACTTCTAAAAGAACAGGTACAAATGTGCCCAAAAAATCCTTAATGTTTTGCATATCACATGGACTGGTGTCTTTTTGAATAACGCGAGTACATCCAAATGAAACATAAAAGCCCTTACCTGTTGATATCCTTCAGGAATTCTCCATCCCAGCGCCCTGAGTTCAGGTCCTTCTTCACATTCGCCTTCACGTACCAGGGAAGCAGCTTCTGCTGGTTCCACCCGTTGTCCCAAAGGGCGTCCCAAGTGTTTCCCCCTTCCACAACGGAGCCGATGAACTCCGGAAGCTCATCCCATTGTCCCATCTCGGCAAAGCACTTGAAGTATGACTCGTAGTAGAAGTCTTTGCGGTGAGGGGACAGATCGATATCAATGAGACGCTTGTAGAGGTCTTGAGCGTTGCGATGGTTCGATTCAGATTCGAACTTGATGGCTTTGTGGACCGCTTCGTGACAGTTCATTTTCTCCAGGAATATAGCGCGGACTGTGTCCCATTCTCCCAATTCTTTGTAGAGTCTGCGGACACAACAGTTTCAGCTTCATCCATTGATAAGCTGAAGATATGCTGACTAAACAGTGTGTAACTGAATAAGTGTAAAACATTTAAGGAGGTGAACGAAAAAGAAACAGGATCTTTCATATAAAGAAACTTCATTGGAGCATCCCTTTGTGAAGATACAGCCCCTTGAAGGGGGTACATAAAATTTGTACAACAACTTTTTTCACAAGCACTGAAAAAGTTACAATATTGAATTTAACCTCACGTT
>WOGO01008470.1:0-10637 GCA_015342085.1 Leptinotarsa defecta
GTCGCTGGAATTGCAAAGGCTGCTTCTCAAAAGCTTGGAACACTGTTCCGAACCAGAAAACTATACACACCTCAGCAACTTTTGATGCTTTATAAAGCTCAGATCAGACTTTCTTTGGAGTATTGTTCTCATGTATGGCGCTCTGCCCCCAAACATACCCTGAAGTTGCTGGATCCCATCCAGAAAAGAGTCACCTGCCTGATTGGATACACGAACATCACGTGCAACCTTGATAGCCTGGAACATCGAAGAAAGGTTGGAGATTTGTCTCTCTTCTATAGATACTTTCTCGGGAGGTGTTCAAATGACTTGGCACATTTGATTCCGCCAAGAGCGGTACGCGACGGACTGTGGCTGCTCATCGTTATGAGGTTCAACTCAGTACACCTCGAACTTCACTCTTTCATCTGGAGAATTGCTTTTATGTGGAATAAACTTTCTGAGAACGTTTTTCCAAATGGATTTGATTTTCAGCGATTCAAATCCAATGTGAATCGCTACTTCCACCACGCCCACTTATGATGATATAAAACCGAAGACAAATTCCTGCATTGTAGTTTCTGTGTTGGAAACAACGGGAACAACAACTGGATCGCCAACTCGAGCACTTCGACCGTTACCTCATCTTTGATGTCTACCGCAGTAGTAGACGAAACGTGGCCTGTAGACCATGGCCAAAATACCCGGAAAATAGCTTTGACACACTTATCTCCGGCTGTGAAAGTTTATATTCTTTGATCAATTCCAAAAATGAATATTTGGTGGGTCCTGACTTTGTGGAACTTCAAATATTTTTAAATTACGATCATTCATATTCATTAACAAGTATCTTTAACCAATTCTCAGTGTCTCATTGAATTTGTTCAAATGAAGTTTGAGCCGCACTACAGAAATTATGTGAAGGAAAACAGAAAATTTGCCACACATTCTCATCCATAACCTCAATATCGGAAAAATAAAAGAACAACTGTAAAGTATAGAAACCAAAGAAAAAAGTATCTTATGAGCTTACGAATTGCAATGAGCTCATGAAGTCATACTTAAAAAAAATCATTTGTAATTTTCTAATGAAAATAACTTCTTATAAACAACCTATATATTATATCCCAATATTTCAGCCATCAGTGCCATCTTTCCAAACGACCACTCCATCAGTAGGATTTAAAACAACTGCATAACTCCAGCTTTTCACCTTTTATAATCTTGGAAGTATTTACAACTTACAGTTCGGCTGGATGGAAGTTCAAATAAAACACGCCTACGCAGAATCATTCGCCAAAAAGTAAATCAAAAACAGGTGTATTGTGAACATATTGTTTATGTTGTTTTGAATTGGCTTGTATCCATGTATCTGCAGTCTAAATGGACAACTTACCTTCCTTCATGAAATTTATTTAATTTGTAGATTAATTAACGTAACTACAAGCTGAGGAGAGAAGTTATCAAAATATGTATAACTGGATGGTAGATCCTAGAAACAGCAATTGAATTCTTTAAAAGAATGATTTAAATCACAAATTAGCAACCTTTGTATTATCACGTAACAGCTAGTTGTATATACCGAGTAATTCATTAGTGTATTCTCCTTCATTATGTATCAAACCACTGTCGATATCAACGTCTTTTAAATGTTAAAATTTGATGTTCAAATAAATCTATACTGAATTATTTTCATTTTTATGAAAAAGATACCTACCGCATGACAAATTAAGAAATTCACAAACCATTTTCTATGTATTAGTATACATTTTGTAACAGTATGAGGGAATCACAAATCAAATTTTAAGAATAGAGATAATTCCATTTGATGAAATCCAGTATACACATATAAAACATGATTGATGCAATTGTCCTGACTTATAAAACTACAGAGCATGAAAAATGAGTTGTATCTTCAATTTATCATTCACTTACCCAAAAACAATCAATAGATATTCTGAATAAATATTGTGAATATTTGGAAGACTTTCAAAAGTCACATTTTTTATTAGCGAAAACAAAAAGTTGCCATAAAGACATACAAAAAAATATTTGGAATTTCAGGGAACATGGAAAGTTTTATACACAAGAGTTCAACATATCTGCAATATTTCTCTATCATCAGAGGTTAACACACTATTGATTTTACCCATATAAGTTCTCAGTTCAAAAAATGAATTTTTAGAATGATATTTTACTGCAAAAAAATCAGTTCCATCTACCAAAACATTCATTTTGGAGATACTTATGTGACTGTGAACCAATGTGACTACAAGAAATAAGCTCTTCGAAAAATAACATACAAAAAATACAAGACAATGAAAAACAAAATAGTTTCAAGCACTTTGTATTATAATCTCATTAAATTACTTCTGGAACGCAGTGTTCTGCTACTTCTAATGAAAAATAGCCAGGGAAATAAAAACATATCTATCAAACTTCTATAGAATTAGTAAAAGACATTTCCTTTAATATGATTAAAGTACTTTTTTTTCCAAAAATTCTGACAATTTTTCTCAACCCATCTGGCGGAATAAATTGAAATATCAATAAACTTGATAGATCTATTATCATAGTACACTAACCTTTGAAATCAACTTCCCCATTTCCATCTGCATCAAAGATATCAATAACACGTTGGACTAGAGGATTCTGCTGCAACTCTGGCAACGACATGAATTCATCGATGCTAAGGGCACCAGAATTGTCCAAATCTAGCTTTCTGAACCTTTTGCCAAGGCGCCGTATCTCATCAGCATCAACTAAAAAAAATGACATTGGAGAATGTATTGTAAATGAAACTTGTACAAACTTACAATTCGAGCATAGCTCCATGGGCAGAGAGCTCTCGTTACCCTGAAAAACATCGATAATATTTAAAAATGCCAATAAAAGTGCAGAAAATGATATCTTAAAATGGGCTTGCCCCTGAAAACTAGGCTAAAGCTAAAACATCTCGACATCGTGCTGCATACAAAAATTAGTGCAAATTTTCGGAAAACTGTAGGTATATTAGGAAATCATATGATCTTTATGCAATATTTACCATGGTCTGCTCTTTGATTTCAAGCTAATGATTGATACGACTCTTTTTCTAATGATTGCTAAATCAACGACAAATAATTCACTGAATAATTCAGTGACCAGCCACCGAGGGCGCTATGCACAAGATTTAAAATGTAATTTGAAGAAATCAAAATAATTTTATTTTTCTGAGGATTAGAATCAAAAATGGCATTGTAAACGATCATATTTAATACATTTGTATTGAGAAGGTAACAGCTCACAATGCTTTTAGAACAAGATCCAGAAAAGAAACGAAAATGAATTTTCGTAAATGACAAATCTGCGCAGGTCCACTTAGGCGCAGTTCAATGATCATTGACATTAGACCCCAGTTTTCAATATCAAATATAAAACCCTATAGGAATCATGTTATTCGTAAAAATCCAAAAATATCGCGAACGTATATTCTATAACAATAGGAATCGGCGGAGTTATGGAAATATCAATTTAATCACGTCGCTAATTTTATATTGAAAATTATTCATGACTCAAATTTACCGCCTTTTTGGAGACTGAAAACAGAGGACGTTCAGAAACAGAAATTGCCAAGAGTTTTTTTTTCAATTCTGTGAAATCCTAACAGATTCGTAATATTCAGATACGGAACATTTGACCAGAGTATTCCGTCACAGTTACATAATTTACTGATTGATCCCTCAGAGTAACAAAATACACATTACTCTGAGATTGATCCTATGATTTATGTTGATTGAAGCATTCCATCAGGGTTTTCTGTTGAATATAATAACTCGCCTATAGATGCCTGAAAAAAATTATTTCAACTTCTTCAAATACTTATATCGTCTTAAGAAACTGGAGAATGTTTCTTCAGATAATGGATGAAGATTGAGCTGAATTTTTAGGAATTGAAATATATAAATATATGTATGTGATGTCAACAACTATTTCGTCTTTTTCTTGCTCTCAATTTGACGATGACAATTAAAAATGTGTGTTTGCACCCAGAAGGAAACTTTCGGATAATCACATGTCGGATCTGTGAGAATCCAGCCTCAAGTGGACATGATGAATTATTTCTACTGTTATTCGATAATAGTCACCTACAAAAACGAACCATAAACAATACCCAGAATAGTTTTGGATTTAAGATTTTTTCATACTGAGAGAAACTGATAGCAGATAAATACTGAAGTATAGCTACTCAAAATAATGTCTGTCATTACTTCCACAAATGATTTGGCCTTTTAGCAAAATTCGATTTATTACTTTATTTTCAATCGAATTACATTTTTTTATGGTTCTAGGGAATCAATATTATCGTCTACGTCATTCACAAATCAATGGCATTTCTCCCAAATAGTATTATCTGATTATATCATTGCAGTGGTGACGGTATAATAGCTGGTTGGACAAAGGAATACTATTCATAGGTCCTTGAACCAAAATCATTCTCATGGATCATGTGAGGTTGTACATGACTTGAGATAGAGACAAAATAGTACTGTGGTGATAAAAACTAGATGAAACTGTTAGTTTCCGATTGTCAAACCTAAGACGGTTTAAATGGTTTTTGACGTCATCAAACGCAAGTTCATGAGTTTTAGGGTACCTACTGGTATTTACCGGCCGGTCGTTTGAAATCGGCTAAAGTTTACAAACAGATAACGCGAACCCACTCCCATTACAGAACTGAAGAACCCGGTGTATCAGTAATTTTCCTATACATACTACCTACTACTTATGTTTAGTAATTTTGATTTGACACTTGCACTTGCACTTATTGGGAGGTACGAGCTAGATAACAGTGGGCGTATTATAGATTAGTTTTTAAGTTAAATCTACACTTTTTAATTAAAATTGAACACTACTACGCCCAAGACAGTAGACTTTCAGTGAGTAATCAAAACTTACTGGAATACAAGTTACTCTCGGAAATCCATTGTTTGTATAGTGCCTGTGTGCAATATAGTGTTAACAATTTTTATGTGATAAACAAGTACCAAAAACTTCGAAATGGCCTGGAGATTCAAAGCTAGCAAATACAAAAATGCGGCTCCCATCGTGCCAAAACCTGAGAATTATGTTCGAGATATCTGTGTTGGATCCTACCAAACTTATGGAAACAACATCACAGCTTCTGCAAAATTTATGGCATTCAATTGGGACCATGCAGGTTCCAGTTTAGCTGTTTTACCTCTGGATGATTCGGGTAGGAAGAGCAAGCTCATGCCTTTATTACATGCCCATTCAGATACTGTAACTGATATGGACTTCTCACCATTCCACGATGGACTCTTAGCTACTGGCTCCCAGGACTGTTTGGTTAAAATCTGGCATATTCCAAAAGAGGGTCTTCAGGTAAGGATCATGAATCTACTGATTTGAGATTGCAGTTCAGTTTATTTTTTGCTCCTTCCAATGATTTAAAAGATCTATGAATGCTTAATGACCATAGTTCGTGCCAAGAGAGTACTATCCATTTTTTATAGAAAAGAGGATCATGTGATACCTTGCTTGTTGGTCTTGCAATTCCCTCTTCAATACTGTTTTATTTTGCCAAATTGGATCAGCAGTTTCTGAGTAATCAGCTAATGTTCACAAATTTTTTTCTCTGTGATAGGGGCCATTCTAAGACATTTGCCTATTCACCTGTTTGAATAATTGTCATCCAGCCGTTCATTTGGTTGTGCCCGAAATATTTCATCATAGGCCTGATAAAATTTTGCACTATAGTCAGATACAGAGGTCAGGTTCAATTTTCTTCCAAAAATATAGTTCCTACAATATGCTTAGGTAATGTGAAGTTATGAAATAGTATAAGCACCTTTCAGATCTATGCATCTGTGGAGTTCTCGGTAATCCTTTTTAGTTATGAATGATGGGTACCTCTTTCATTCAATATAAATCTGACAACATCATTAAAAACCAAATTCAACTGTTTACAGACATATGTAGTATGATATCAACTATCAACTAAACAATGATGCAAGATATGAATTCTTTTTTCAGTAAAAGGTTTATTTTTTTTCTGTACAGTGATTTTATATTATGGCATTTCAATTAAATTTGGAATTGGTTCAATAGCTTTCACACATGCAGAGAATGTTTTTAAGTTGTTCTGATTTAGAATTTGACATTGCCAATATTAGTTTCAAAGTGATTATATTAATTATTAATTTAAGATAAGTTTCCTATGAGCTAATGATGGAACTGTATGATTTCATAGCAAAAAATGCAAGTTAAAAATGCTTACTGGTGTTTTATTTGAAAAATTATAAAATAAAATTTTGAATGGTACTAATTGAACTATGTATATAACTATTTTTCATTTTAAAAACCTAGATGTTTATCTTCCATAAGTATGACTCATAATAACTTTCCATTACTGTAGTTGAAGTTGTAAAATTGCTGAAGTGTAATCAACTTGCATAAATTCATATAAAATAGTTCTTATTTCCAAGTATAATCAGTAAACATAATGTAATATCTTCAGTTCGTTGAACACCTACAGGTAGATATATTCAATAGTTTTTAATGGGCGTAAATTTATCCACATCAACAAAGTACACTGAGAGAAAAACATAAATATTTTTTCTTTTACACCTTTATAGAGATACTATCTTTCAATGTATTCTTATTGACTGGTTTAGTGAAATCTCCTAGTTTTCCAGTTCGTTTCAAGAGGTGAATGCTGTGGTAATCACAGCAATACAGTTTAATTTTTGGATTCGATATTTTTATTATCAATTAAAAATCTATTTAAATTGAAAGGGGTATATTTTTAGGAGAGATAAATTTTTGGGAAAGAGAGATTTTGGCTTTTTAATTCTCCATCTTCATACACAAACTGGAAGAAAAACCCAATCGAAACAGCTACTTTCATGTATACTTTGAATTACAAGAAAGAAATATACTTTGTTCTTCCATGTGTTATGATAAAAAAATATTTAATTAAAATAACACCTTTTTTTTAACCTCACGTTACACTAGGCGTTTTGGTAGATTGGGGGGGGGAAGCAAGATCAAAACCTGCCCCCTTAATAATAATCCTAAGTCCGGCCCTGTACAAAGGCGCTAAAAAAATAATGATTTAATATTTCTTTCTTTGTAGATAACTCATCAACTGTATTTCCAATAAATTCTTCAATGACAACCTTCTTCATTCAAAAATCTGAATTAAATCTTGGACTATTTTAAATGGAAAGATTATGTTAACTGAAAGAGGTTCTAATTAATAGTCAAATAAGTTTCTCGGTGTAGGTTTCATTAAAGAATCTATATCATTGACATATTTGGATTATAGTGTTATAAAAATTGGTTAGTAACATTACAATAAAATTTGTATGATTATTAGAAAATAACATTCATCTTATGTACCTATCTCTATAAAATTGTTAATAAATGAGATAAGATACATTTACATTTTTTTGTTATCGATTTTGTGTCCATTAAAGGAAATTTGTAACGTAGTAATATTTCCTGAAAAGTATTGAGTATTAATCAGATAATTGTGGATTCTATGTAACTTGTTTACATTTCGATAAGATTTTTTCAATGAATGTTGTACATGACACATATTTTCCATAATATCTTTTGCCTCATCTAAAGCACCATTTAAAAATGCTCAGTGTTTCCTGATAAATTTCGACATGATTCTTTCAGATGTAACACCCCTTCCATACATATTGTTATGTGTCAAAAATACAAAATTACATAAAAAAATTAATAGTGTTGTGGTTGTTATAGTATTGGTATGGTTCTGGTGGGTGTAGTGTTTATTTTGGACTTTTTTAATAATTCTACTTTTCTTATGTAATCTACCAAACTGGGCTTGTCCCGTTAATAAATAAATAAACATGAATTATTATGGCTCAAGATTGGTCTTATTGTCTTCAGATGGTTTCCCTAAAATTATCAGTAAATACATAGAAGTTTGCTAGCAACTAATTTCAGTTCGACTAATATCGCCATAAATAATTGTAGAAGTGACAAGTCATTTATTATTATAGGAATCTATCAGCAATGCGGAATGCACATTTTCTCACAAACAACGACGAGTGGAAACTGTTGGCTTCCACCCAACGGCAGATTTTCTTCTGCACTCCACATCCTATACCAATTTGACTCTTTGGGATCTGATTTCCGAACAGGAAATATTTTCGAATGGAGACCACACCGAAGTTATACAATCCGTCAGCTGGAAACGTGATGGAATGCTTCTTGCAACTTCTGCTAAAGATAAGCAGGTAAGAAACGGAATATATTTATTGTGAGCATTTTAAGTTAAGTAGGATTCCATTATAAATTAAACTAAGAAGAATATCTTTGATTGACAACAGTTAAAGTGAATTAAACCATAAAAACTTTCTCAGTTCTTGATATTGTCTGTGTCACCCTATATATAGTCTACACGGCTATATAGTCACGGCGGAATCTCACATTTTACTGCTCTGCAGCATGAACAAACATAATATTGCATTCTCCAATTGAATATATGTGTGAAAACTATAATTCAATATGCAGATTTTGCGATATTAATACTTGCTCAGTGAATCATATAAAAATAGTTGCAATGGAAATTTGAAAGTGATATCATATCTGTTTTTTTCTTTTTTCTTCTTTTGTGTTGTAAGAGAGACAGTTATTATCATCACTTTTACTGAGTATCGCCATGAATAGTTATACTATCAGTTTTTTTCTTTTTCTTTCTATTCAAAGTTATATATCATATATTTCATAATTTCATATATTTCATAGTTATATATTCATATATCATGTCAAGATTGAACATGATTTGTTAATTTGTTATTTTATCTACTACTTATCAGTACTGATGTATTTAATTATGTCCTGTAATTGGGTGTTACCTGTTGGGCAATAAATTATATTATTATTTTTTTATTATTATTATACGAAGTCAATCCGAACACCTAAATACAAGACTAATGTATCGGGTCTGATAAATTTACTAGATAATACCATATAAAACCTCCCACATAAAAATGATAATTATATTAAAAAATTATACCACGCCGCCCATGCCATACAAAGAAACTGCCGACGTTCGGCAACTTTTAAGTTTTTATGTCATTCGAATTGACTTTGTATATAGTGTATATTATACATATAATATTTGTTTCCTTATATCATAAAGAATTTCAAATATATAGGTACGTATTTTGGATCCAAGGGCAGAACAACCGTGTCTCAAAACTGCAAACTCTCACCCAGGAATCAAAGATTCACGGGTGGTATGGCTAGGGGAGCAAAACAGAATTCTTACAACTGGATTTGATGCTCAAAGATTGAGACAGATCATCATTAGGGATCTAAGGAATTTTGGAGAGCCTGAGAAGACTTTGGAGTTGGACTGTTCAACGGGGATTTTGATACCATTGTATGATCCCGATACAGGGATGTTATTTTTGGCTGGAAAAGGTAAGAATTTCCCAAAATTCGAGAAAGCGAGTGTAGAGAAAACTTGTAGAAATCATAAAAGCAACCCTCATAGAATCAATTACCTATGTGTGGCAAAATAATAATATTGAATTTTGAAAAAATTCTTTGAAGGAGACACAACAATTGGGTATATGGAAGTTACGGACAAAGAACCTTTTCTTGTCGAGGGTATTCGACACTCTGGCGAGCAAACCAAAGGTGCTTGTTTGGTGCCAAAACGAGCTTTGAATGTTATGCAAGGGGAGGTTAATCGCATACTACAGCTGACCAGTTCGTCAGTCATTCCCATTATGTATCAAGTGCCAAGAAAAACCTACAGGTAAATTTGAAAACTTTGGCTTGTGTGGCATGCTCATTATCATGTTTTGCAGAGATTTCCATTCAGACATATACCCAGATACTCCTGGATATATTACTGAGTTGTCTGCCTCTCAATGGATGGAAGGGAAAAATACTACATTACCGAAACTCAACTTGGATCCTGGGAAACGAGAAAATGGAGAAGATCCCATAGTAGTGAGTTGAATTCTGAATCTTTTTCAAAACGTCATTTATATAATGTTCGCTATGTGTTCATAAAAAAAGCTAAATTTTCAGATTTTTCAAAAAAAAATGTATTCATTCAGTATTTATTTCCTCAATTGTCGCAAAACGGCATCCTTTCATGGGTCTCTTCAGTCTTGGGAACAGGAAAAGGTCGTAGGAGGCCAAATCTCAACATTTTCATCGGTAGTTGATGTGCTGGGGCGTCCTTCTCAACCTTCTGTAGAAATCTTGTACCACTTGTAAACATTTTTTGATTCAGAGTACAATTACCGTATGCCACAGTCAACATTTCAAGTCTTTTGAGTACCTAATTCCATTTTTTATACAAAATTTGATGTAACCTCTTTGATCCACTATTTTCTAGAGCAGAAAATCGCCGAACACAGAAAACATTTTGAACTTTTTATGTCACTCATCAACAAACTAAACATCAGGTGAAACTGTGAACATATGTTGGAGACATTAATAATAATAATAATAATATTTTATTCACCATTCACGATAAATAGTGTATATATGGTAAGTCAACCAATAATCAGAATTAATACTAGGTATAAATTTAAAAATGTTAATATTTATACAAGACGTCACTAAAAAGAAAAAAAAGAAATAAATTTATACATACA